>VXBQ01006195.1:3193218-3218945 GCA_013400175.1 Phainopepla nitens | reverse complement strand
TCCCCCCGCCCGCTCCTGCCCGGCTGCGGAGCTTTGCTCGGTGGGAGGCAGAGCTGTGTGGGAGGCGCTCCCGGGGCGCGGGCTCGAGCTGTTCCTGGTCCGGTCCTGGAGTTTCCTCCTCCTGCCGTGTACCTGCGAATTCCTATGCGCCTGAGCGCTGTTGCACGGCGCCGGTAGCGCCTTAGGTTGTTAGAAATGCATTTTATTGAGAGCTCTTTCCCGTCTTGAATTTTTTTTTTATTATTATTTTAATGGGATAATTACAGTTGTCACTTTCGCTTACTGGTTTTTGATTGTGATGTGCACACACATGTGAGGTAGTTTTAATCACATTAAAAAGTTATTAAAATCTGGTTTAGAGATCACTTAATAGGTAATATAATGCTCATAGCTCGGTGAAAGTTATATGTCTGTTTATTTTTACGCAAATGCGGTGTAGCAACCCCTCTCTGAGAAAGAGATACCTTTTTTGTTTGGCATGGCAAAATTATTTTGAATCTTCTGACTTCCTTGAAGGTCTGTGTCATTTCATTACTCTTTTCTTTTTCCTTTTAAAAATAATTTTATTTCTGAGCTCACGCAAAGCAATACAACAAATTTGTTATTATTTGAGTACATTGCTTCTTAACTACACCAGCATAAATTAGCTAGATGGTTGTAATTAATGTGTTTAATGAATTAATTAAAATAAAATACAAATATTTTAAAATTGAGTTGATGATGGTGAGCACTAAGCCAAACAACAACGGGCCGTGCTGATCCGGAACAAGTCCATATTCATCAGCAGAATTCGGTCTTTTGGAACTGAGTCCACTCATGCCTAAATCCAGGATTGTAGATGATGAGCCTGATTTGTGCCTTTTGCTGTGTTCCTGGTGGAGGGAACAGGACTCCTCTGCTGCAGCTGGTTTTAGTCACTGTAGCAATCCAGGAGGGGTATAATTTGCTTTCTCCACATTAAAGCAGTTTTGAAATTGCTGCTGTGGATTCAATAGCACCTGCTGGCTGGGGAATCTGGGGAGGGCACAGAACTAGAATAAAGGTCCTTGCCCTGTGTAGTAACACAAGCATTCAGACAAGATGCAGTACTTCTGGTTTTACTGCATATTGCTCTTTCTTCATTTTGGACAAATGGATGAAAGTAAACAGGTGAATGGGTGAGTTGAGTAGTTAAGAGTGTCATAGTAATTTGCTAATAATATGCATGAAGATGCACAGATGGTCTTACCACTGATGAGTAAAAAATAATTGTGTCAGGAAACTGAAATGTGTGTTTCCAAGAGTTCTCGTTGTAAAAAGGTTCATGCTCTTATTTTCTCAGAACCCACTTTTTTGTAAAAATCAGGAGGCAGATGGGACAGTGGCACTGGCAGAGTTACTAGGAATGCTTCTTTGTATGTTAAACCTTTTCTGTCTGAGTAGTCCTAGAGTAAGTGTGATCTCAATTTAGTCTTCCTGATAGAGCCTTGCATTCCAATATAAAATTTTAGAGCACGGTAGTTACTCATAAGTTTGCAATGTTGATGATACAAAATGAAGAGGAAATGATCTTTCACAGAGCAGCAGTAATGCTAAGGGGAGCCTGGGTCCTATAAAATTGTAGGCCAAGTGTCTCAGAAAAATACAGGAGTTGTATTTTAGAGTACCTGCTTCTTACTTTTGGAATGGAAAATATTATGTTGCTTAAGTGTAAATATATCACAGCAAGGAGTATACAGGGGACATAAAGCACATAAAGCAGTTCTCCTGTCGTCTTCATATATGAGTGAGTGATTTTTTTGTTAGTTCATTGCAGTCCTGTTGACTGATCCGTTGTGTGGTCATCTACTAATGTCTTCTTTTTTGGTAGTGGATATAATTTGGCACATAATTCTGGACATTTCTTACATTCTGTACCTCTCGTATTCTGTACCTCTACTATTGATTTGTCTTCTCAGCAACTTTTTTCTTTCATCAGTAAGGCATGAAATGGTTGGATTTTTCTGATGAGATGTATGGCGAATTAAAGCTACTGTCTGTAAAGTCTCATCCACAGGAGCTTTTCTATAGTATAAATAAACTGTTTGAGGATGTGCAAGAAAAGACTTTTTCCAGCCCTCAGTCAGTACATTGGTGGTGATAAGAGTTTCTGGTTTAAACTGGGACTAAAACACGAATAGTTTTGTCCATGACAGTTGCACTTGTGTCAGTGTAATCAAACCAGGATATGGGCTTAGTACTGTCCTTGTGTTTGTTTGTTGTGGGTTTTTTTTTAGTGGAATGCTTTCTTTTTCTAGATAATAACAGTGGCCAATGTACTGTGTACTTTTAATTTCAGGTGATGGAAAAATAAGAAACAAAATGAAACCTTTCCAAAAGGTCTGTCCTTTCAAGAGCCTGCTTGCCAATTTCTGCTGTCACAGCCAGCTTGACAGCTGTCTTCTCCCTCCTGTTGCAAAGAGGATAGGCTGCGTGGTGGGACTGCACAGCCATGGATTTTGGAGGCCAAAGCCTTTACTGGACACAGCTAGATTCACTCCGTCTTTTAACAGTTGGCGCAGGAAAAACCATCAGGATTCTCAAGCTTTGTGGAAGCATGAGGCTGTGCAGAAGTATCTGGAGACTCTAAGCAAGGAATACCAGCAGGTTAGTCATCAGTTGAGTGCAGACTCATTAAATGACTTTGAGCAAAGAGCCCTGAGGAGAAGATGTGCCGATCTGTCCCCCATTGCAGCTGCATTTCAAGAAATCAAAGAGGCTGAAAGAGAAGTTCAGGAGTTAGAAGCAATGTGCACAGGTAAAGGAAAACACATCTACTTGCTTGCTTCAGAACAGCAGCTGTGCTTGTGATAAATTTCATTGCCCAACCTTTGAGGAAAGCTTGTGAGTTCAGCCAGCCCTGGAACACTCCCCGGTCCTCCCTGCTCCCGGGAGCCTGTGTGCTGCGGGGGCTTTCTGCATCCAGCCACATCCTTCTGTTCTTCATCTCACCTCACTTTAGTTTGAGGTCTTAATGTGGTAGTTTTGGGAGAGTAGGAATTGTCTGGTACCTCAGGGATATCCATGTAGCAGAAATAATTGGGAACGGTTCGTTTTGAGGATGCTTTTTGGTTGAACTGAGAGCAGTTTGAACTGGAAAAAAAAATTAGCAAACCTAAAACCTGTCATAGATGCAGTCCTCAGCCGTGTTATTTAAAATGGGATTCCATCTGACCAGTTCAGTGATATTTATTGAGCAAATGACATGAACTTTCATTAGGCTCTGAGTTGTCAGCTTTCGATTTAAATGGCAAAAGCTAATATTTCTTTGAAAATATCTGGGGAGTCTTTAAGGAATAAAAAATGGTGGTTGTTTAAGAAGCTGCTGTTTTTCAATAGTCTGCTACAGTAGAAGTTGGAGTAAAAAAGAATTAAAAATTGTCACTGGTTTTTGTACCATTTAGGAATAAGAATGTACTCAGGGAATAAATAAAAGAATTTACAAAATAAGTAATGGTGCAGCATTTGGGAAAAAAACCCCAGCATTGTTACAAGTGTGAGGAAGTGCATACAGTAGGAAGGAAAAAAACATTCTGCTACAGTGGTGTAAGTATTAAGCCAAGAGAGGGAAACACTGATCTGGAGGGAATGGAGGTTTACATTAAAGCAGTGAAGGAGGGGAAAATCAAAGGACAGGAGGAATCATTACCCAGCAGTGTAAATGGAGGAGGACAAAAGTTCATGGTGCTTTTCAGAGAGAGAGCCAAGGGGTGTGGACAAAACAGTAAGAGCCATACTGAAATAAAGGTGTAAATGTAACTTATTTAGACATGTAGAAAACATTTGTATATTCCAGTTTTAAAAATAAACAGATGTTTGTGCTTTTGGAAAAAAATGGTTATTTAAAATATTTTAATGCTCAACCCTCTCTAATTCTGTTCACTGGAGGAATGAGGAGAAAGAGTGAAGGAGACAAGGTGCAAAAATTTAATGCTGAAAAAGAAATGTTCTTGAAAGAATTAGAAAGTATTAAGAAAACTCTGGAAAACTCATGTTTCAACTTAGGCCGTTTTTGGATCAAATGAATATAATGAAGAATTTTTATAATTCCATAAATCATGATGTGGAGGGATGGAGTGAGTTCTAGTTGAAAGAATGGAAAAGAATGATAAAAAATTACAGCCAATAAATCAATTAAATAGAGACAGATTATTCTGTCTGGACCATTTATCCTGTGGCCAAGTTAAAACACAGATGTCCCCTTCATTTGGCTGTTCACCGATTTCCACTTAACTCCCTAACTGACCCCCTTCTCTCTAGTACCTGAATTCCTGACAATTGATGTAGGATTTTATATTTGCAATCCTCAGTGAAGCAGAAAAATATTTCCCAGTTTCCCCCTGGTGATGTGAGTCACGAGGTAGGTTGAGTGAATTCTGTTTTGCAGGGAGGTAGGAGTGGGATACCAATCCTCTGAACCTTAAGCTCATTGGTCACCACCAGACCATCTCTCAGCGCTGTTGACAGTAGTTAATTTGATACTGCTTATCTAACTGATCAATAAACATACTTTTTGGGCCAGCTAGAAGTGATTGAGGGTCCAGTTTTATGCTGCATCTGAGACAAACCTATTGTTCCTGTGCTGGCCACAAGGCAAAGCTTCTCTTTGTTGCTTTGTTCCCTCACTCTTACTCCCAGCTGCTCAAAGCTGGCTTCAGCCATTCCCTCCTCATTTGTGTTGGTAATTGTCCAGTTGTAATTGAAATCTAGTTCAACCTGACATGGTAAAAACATGCGTTGATTCAACCAGACTTGCTTTTTTAATTTCAGTGAGTTGAATTGTTTCACTTTCTAGTGAGTAGAAAAGTGGGAAGAAAGATGAAAAGGGAGTTCACTGTTTTAGCAGTGATAGGCTGGAGCCTCTATAGCAGAAAAGGCTTGCAGCTTCTGTGAGCTTTACCTGAGAATGTCTCATAGTTTGTTAGTAAGCTCTAAAATGTGGGAAAGGGCAGTCTAATCACAGGTAAAATATCTGCTGCACCTTCTAGCACACCTGGAAAGTGATGATTGATGACTGATGATGATTGAAAGAATGATCATTGAGTTAGCAATGTGCATCCTAGCTTGGGCTGCTCTTATTGGAGTATTTCATGCTGGCAAAACACTACAAGCTTTTCTGTGCTGCAGTGCATGTCTTTGGACAGCTGTGTTATAATTTGCTCTAAGTGAGATTGGCTAACATCTATTCCTGTTGTTGGAATTTAGAGCTAGACAGCAGAGATGAGAAACAACTTCTAGAGCTTGCCTTAGAAGAGAAGGAAAGCCTGGATAAAAAAATGAACATGTTGTGCAGAAAGGTGAGCCTGGGGTATAATTTTACAGTTTCCTAAATAAAGATGTCAGAAGACTGTTTCATTATGATCTTACCAATAGATTCTGACACTTGAGTTTAATGAAACAGAAGCCCAGCTTCTGTATTTGCCCTGAAAAGAAGTGGCAACATTAATTAATAGTAAACTTCTTGGTGGCAATTGTGTCTTAGAAGATGATTAATTGAGTCATTTCCCTTGCTTGCTTGTCTGTCTGCAAATGCTGAAGGGGATTAAAAAAGTGGTGAGTCTGTGCTACTGAGACTTGACATGACATCCTAGTAACTGTTTGTGGCAGTGGAGCATGCACTCTTGAAGGATTTCTGATTGGAACTTGCAGTCCTTCATTTTCCCTTCAGCTGACAGCACCCCATGAGTGGGGAAAATATAAGCAAAGAAGTCGAAATGATTCAGTGGAGACCACTGTGTTTGGACTCATTTCTGTATTCAGACTGAAATATTATGAAATGTGACTTCCTGAAAAATAAGATGAATGTAAAGATTGGCTGGGTTAGCTAGTAACTTTGTCTTCAAAGGTAGCTGGGGCTGGGGTGGGTGACCTGGCACCTGGCTTGGCAGGACTGGATTTTCAGCTAGCTTTCGTGTGGATGCACTAGCATGTTGCATTTCCACGCCGACTGCACTGAGTTGAAATGGTCATTGGTCAGTTTTTAGTCCTACTTGGCCAAGGAAAAGTCAGTGGTTATGTGTGCTTAGGCTGTGGCATTTGTGAAGGCTGGCTGTAAATTTGATTAAGAGAAGATCCAGGGTCATGAAGGAGATAATGGCTTTTTTTTTTTTTCCCAGCTTTTCCAGCTTCTAGTGCCAAAGGAAAAATATGATAGAAGTCCTGTCATATTAGAAGTGACAGCTGGCAGAACAACTGGAGGTCAGCAAAGCCCCTACATTGAAGATTGCTTCCAAACTCCATCCAACCCCATTAAACCTCTTATGGGTTATTCTTAATGCTTTTTTTATACTTTATTGGCATAAAGTAGTACTTTCTAAAGATGAGCATTAACCTGCTTAATGACTGGGGTTACAGTTGCAGCTAAATGTAGAAACTGCCGTTTGTGTGGTAATGCCTTTTAATTTTTAGGGGACATCTGCCAACAGTTCACCAAAGAAATGTTTGAGATGTACCAGAGCTATGCTGAATACAAACGTTGGACCTTTGACATCGTGAACTATACACCGGCTGAGATAGGTACAGCAGTTCTTCAGAGATTCCACCAAGACAATGAAATTGAAAGCAGTGTTTCTCTGCTGTATTTGTCACACGCTGTTTGTCTCTCCAGGAGGCTTGCATCACGCTGCTGCTCATATTTCAGGAGAGAATGTCTACAGGCATCTGAAATATGAAGGAGGGACTCACCGAGTCCAGCGAATCCCTGAGACGGGCTTGTCATCGAGAATGCAGCGTATTCACACTGGGACAATGTCAGTCATTGTCCTCCCTCAGCCAGAGGAGGTAAACTGTTCATTGGCCTGGTGACATGGTGCTGAACCCCTGCTCACCCATTTTGGCATTGGAATAGGTGTTAATTACTGTTACTGTTACATATTACTGTTTTGGGGATTTCACTGATAACCAAGTGCTTTGTGCAAGTCCCAGCAAATGAACCGCAAGTGCTCTGACTCTGGGAGGTGATAGTCCTTGGCTCTGTACCTTACAGGTGTAAATGGATCATCAGAAGCAACTTTGCTGTTGCCTGAAATGGCACATAAGTGAGTGATCATTTCATTAAGTGTTCCAGCCCCAACACTGACAAGGCTCACTGCTATGAGTCAGCCAATTTTAAATTACATCATGTATTAAGACACAGAATATATCCAAGCAAATACTCAGTGTTGCACAGTAATGTGATTCTGTATACTTTTGGGGTTTTTTTTGTTTTGTTTCATTTAAATTATTGGTGTCCTTCTCTTGTAAATCAAGGACAGTCTCCTTTGAATGTGAATGAGTGTGTTGACTAGTCTGTCTGAGATCTCACTGATACTGAACTGACAGCTCTTATTTAGATCACCTATTTACACAAAAAATAAACAAAATCAGATCCTGTAGGCTTTTCCTGCACCTTCTGCTTCTTTGTAATACTTTCCTTGCAACACTGATCAGATCTGAATGTTCCTTTCCCATCCACTGAGCTCAAACTATGGTCTAGGTCATCACGGACTCCTATTTCCAGTGTGGCAATCCTTACTTGAATGGATCTGGATGTACCTATTTTCTCCTCAGATGATTCTGAGTACTGTTGCAAGAGTCATTCAGGCCTAACTCATGAACAAGATCCTTGCACTGCTGTTCAGAAGTGTTTTTTTAAATATTTGCTTATTTCTTAGCCTCTCTGCCAAAGCTAGTGGTTTTGCAAAACAGTGATTTTGTTTTGTATCACACACACACATACCTTGTTTTCTGAAGGACCTGGAGTAAGAGTTTGAAAAAGGCATAATTTGCTTTTTGGGGATATTTGACACTGCATTTTTTAAATTACAATGATTATGGCTGTTACTTAGGAGCAGTTGTAAAGAAGCAATTTTTTGAGAAGTGATTTCTTACTAATGCTGAGTGTCCCTGACATCCAAATATTTTTAGAATGCGCAGGAAGTAGTAATTTTCTTTGTTTCTAGGTTGATGTTAAAGTGGATCCCAAAGATTTGCGTATAGATACGTTCAGAGCCAGAGGAGCAGGAGGGCAGCATGTTAACAAAACTGATAGTGCTGTGAGGATTGTGCACCTTCCTACAGGTAAGTCTGGCTGTGCTTTGTACTTTCAATCACACTGGATCTGTATCTTGAGAAGGAACCTTGTCCCTCTTGTAGCCAGGCAGAGTGAGAAGGGGGCTCTGTACCAGGGGCACAGTGATTATGCCAGTTTTGTCTTTAGAGGGAGTGTTTCATGAATACACTGTCTCTGAAGGATGAAAGAACAAATGGAGGGTGACAGGGATAAGGTAGAAGATGTAAATAATTTGCACTGTGTGCTCTGTACCTTCAGCAGTAATGGCCACTGGCAAGCAAGGGCATGCTTAGCCTCGCTGGAATCTGTGTAGACTGATTAAAAATAAGGCTTGAAGATTTTCGTTCAATACTAGATAATGCTATCATATGTTGGGTAAAAGGGAAAATGTATATTGATGGGAAGGTACTGTGTAGACTGGACCACTCTGTCTTTTTTGGGATTTGTTTTATTGGAACTCAGTAAGCTTCTCTCTGTACAGGTGCAGAATCACTTTAGGCACGGGAAATTTTGTTAGTGACCTGAAAACAGCTGTTCCTTATATGCCTTTTTCTTTCAGAAATCAAATGAGAAGTTATACATTTCTTATGTGTATTTTAACTTAAAGACCCTTATTTTGTTTTATCTCATTTTTCATAATTAAATTGAAGACTCACCAGTGTTGATTTGGCACTCCTTTCTCCTAGAATATTGAATTTTTCAGTCTCCAAGAGCTTATCTAGTCTAAGATTTTAGAAACTTGCATTACACTCTTTCAGACATGCTCTTGTAGACTGTTGAAATTGCATTTTTAACATATGACAGCTAATTGGAGTGAACTCAGTTTCTAGAGGCAATGTCAGAAACTTGTTTGCTTCATGAAATTTTAAAATATCCCTGACTTTTCTGTAGCACAGAACAAAGCCCCCCCGGTGCATCTGTGGCAAGTTTAAAAACGCACTGATGGCTCTGGCCAGCGTGTTAGAATGACTTTTTATCCTAGAGCTGGGAGGGCCTACGAGGCAGCACTCCAGTCGCTTTCATTTGCCTCGTGTGTTGGAGTTAATTCAGCTGCTGTGTCCTGTGTTCTAACGGGCTCTTGGGCGGCTCTGCGAAGGAGTGGTGGTTGAGTGCCAGCAGGAGCGCTCGCAGCAGCTGAACAAGGAGGTGGCTCTGCGGGCGCTCAGAGCGAAGCTGTACCAGCGGGTCATCGAAAAGCAGCTCAGCCAGGAGCAGAGCGCCAGGAAGCTGCAGGTGAGGACAAGCGACAAGTGGTGCCTGAGGTCTGGAGAGGGTGTTGTGTTGTGGATTTGTTTCTGAGCTCTTTGGGGGACGGGGACAGAGCAAGCGGGAGCGCGTGTCTAGCTAGGGGTGCTTAGGAGGGAGGGGCATCTTGTGCTTTAAAATGGTCATTCTGCCTTTACTCAGCCCAGTTTAATGCTATTGTAGACTGCTCAGGCAATGAAAAGAGGACATCGACTGTGGCTGGAAAGAAAAGTCAAAAGACTGGCTGAAATTTTTCAGAAGGGAAAATTCAACATCGTGTGCTGAATGGCCCCGTTAAGGCCAGAGTTACACAAATTGAGTGTCAGTAAAAAGCTACATTTAATGAAAACGACCATCAGGAGTTCTCAGAAGTTACTAAAGGAGAGTATTTTAAGGCCATCCAGAGCTTTTGAGAGAAACAAGTAAATAAACAATCCTGCCACTATGCAATTAAATAGCAGCTTATTTGATGCAGTTTACGTAACCTTTTGAGGAAGAAGCAGTTTCTGGAAGAATTACCTCGAGTTAGGCTGCAAAGTGTGCTTTTCTCTCAAAATATCCTGTCATTCTTTTCCCATTCTTGGAGTATTTTCCCATTTGTGGTTCAAACTTCAGCAGTGATCTACTGGAATAAAAATGCTTCAGAACTAGAGATTTACTCAGTACTCCAGATTTTCCAGCTCAGCTATTTAATCACTTATTTCAGGTTGCATTTAAGCGTATTGTCCCTGGAGATTATTAACCCCATTGTTGTAAGCAGTGAGCCATTTATCTTTTGTTACTCATTTCAGTCTGAGAGCCTTCAAAATTGCATAAAGGACTGAGGTTTTTGTATATATTTATGTACGTTTGTATGGCTAGTTTGAAAAATCCGGGAAAAGTAAATTACCTTTCCTAATGTTTCAGAATTTATTCAAGAAATTCCACATTCTAAAATGCATGTTGAGTGCAGATGAAATTTTCACCAAAACAGACACCCGTTTATTACTCTGAGAGTTTTTTAGTGTTTAATTCTCCATTTTAGCAGAGACCACAGTGTTTAGTGACGTCTTTAACCCCGGCAGTACCACGTCTGGGTTTCTGCTTCAAAAGTTAGAATTGCTGTTTGCACTCTCACACGTCACCACTAGAGGGTAACTTAACTTCTTACTCTAAGTCTCCTTTGGTGCTAATTTCTGACAGCCACACGTTGACTGTGCTGCTTCTGTAATTAATGGAGCCTGTTTTCATTATTTTGTGTGGAAGCTACAACCCTCCCCCCAGAAAACCCCACTTGTATCTTTTTTGAAGTAAGGACTTTTGTACCTTACATGACTTTTGAGAGTTACGTGGTTCTTTCATCTACAGTGCTGGAACAGAAATGGGCTGGAGGATATAGAAACCTGGTGTGTGATACAGAACCACAAACAATACAGTTCAGTAATGCCACAATATTTTAAAAAACCCCATGTGCCAAGCCAGTGACCACTAGGTTGGTAGTTGGAACAGGCTGATCCATTACAGTTTATTTTAAGTATCATGTTCTAGAGAAGTATTTGGCTTTTTTAAAACACAAAAGATTTTGTTTTTTTTCCTGCTTTGCTGCAGTTGGGAACAAGAGCCCAGTCAGAGAGAATTCGTACTTACAACTTCACCCAGGACAGAGTCACTGACCACAGGATCTCATATGATGCACGCAATATCAAGGTAAGGGTTGCTTATGAGAGTATTTGGATACTTATGTTTATCATAAGAGGAAAAAATTAACAACTTTGTGGGCACAACTTAAGATAGAGATATATATATGTATATATATATGAAGAAAGTAGCCAGTTGTGCTCTGACAGAACACTAGATTTAGAAAGCTTAAACTTTCTTTTCTTCCTTCTTGTAGTCTTAGAGACTACTGGAACAGGCTGTGGCTCACAGGCCTGCTTCTCTGTGTGTTTTTCTCCTGCTATATGAGTGGAAAGTGACCAGGCATGTAGTCCTCAATGAGATTCATGAGTCCTTTGGCCAAACTGGGCAAATGACATTTGAGATTCTTGAAGCGTAGTACATCCAAACCAAAAACCTCACAGGAAGGACTTTTTATTTTTGTTAGGCCATTATTTCCTCCTCCTAATTCTGGAGTAAAGAACAAGAAAAACTTTTATGTTTGCATCACAGGCCACAGTTAAAAGAAACTGAAACTGAATGTTTTGATTTTAAGATTATCTGAAATCTTGTTTCTGAGTAAATATCTACATGTGGCTTGAATCTTACTGATTGTTCAGCCTGGAAAAGAGGAAGCTTTGGGGTGACCTAATTGCAGCCTTCCAGTACTCAAAGGGAGCCTACAAGAATGAGGGAGATTTTTACAAGAGCAGGTAGTGACAGGACAAGGAGGAATGGCTTCAAACTAAAGTAGGGTATATTTAGAGTAGATCTTAGGAAATTTTTTTTTACTGTGAGGGTGGAGAGATACTGGAGCAGGTTGCCCAGTGAAGCTGTGGATGCCTCATCTCTGGAAATGTTCAAAGCCAGGCTGGATGGGGCTTTGAGCCACCTGAGCTAGTGAAAGGTGTCCCTGCCCATAGCAGGGAGGATTGGAACTGGATTATCTTTACTATACCTTCCAACCCAGGCCATTCTATAGTTCTGTTTACTGGGATTTTTTACAGTGGGAAAAAAAAACCTAATAAGGGATTTGTTTTATTAAATTTATGAAAAACAAAACTTAGGGCGATCCCTCAATATTTTGGCTTAGGTATCCAGTTTGCTGTAAGTACTGTTGCATAAGGAGCAGCTCTTTTCAAACTGTGCCCACAAATGTCCTGGGTAACTCCAGAGAATGCAGGGCATACTGAATATGGAATGGTTCATAGTTAATGGAGTGCAGAATACCATGGCAGAGGAAATAGTTCCGTGATTGCATAAAAGTAGCTTTTGTTAGTCAGTTACTTAGGGTTTGGATCTCTCTTGAGTGAAACTGGAACCATGAACTGCCTAACAAAAGTTAGTTGAGCTCTGCTTGCAAAACAGCCTCACTCTTGCCATGGACAACAGTATTTGAATAGGGTTCTTCAATCCTTGATGGTTCTTGCAGGGAATTTTCGTGTGAGTGCATGGGTTACACTAAAGCAGGGCAGTAGCTGCTTTTGCTGCTGCCAAAATCCATGTGCCTTGCACAGGCAGGCAGCTGGTGTCCTGCTGCTGCCCACCACTGCTGCTTTCACATTTCCCTCCCATGGGAGGGACCTGCAAGGATGAGCAAGTGAAGGGACTGCAGGCAAAGTGCATTTCAGGGGTTTGAGTAGTTGGTGTTTCAGAATATTGCTGAAGGACAGCCAGTAATGCTTTTGTCTGCTTTTTTTCCATAGGAAATTCTAAGTGGGAAAGAAGCACTGGATAAGTTAATCAACAGACTGCTGGAGTTTGCAGAGATAGAAGCTGTCACCCAATATCTAGAAAATTTGCAGGCTTTAGAACGAGGAAGCTGAAGACCTCAGGTAGACTCAAAACAGAATTGTTGTGTTTGGTAGCTGAATAAAACAGATGTGTTTGTTAGATTATATGTTGATTAAAAATTATTTCTCTTTTTTTCAGTGATACTGTTCTTTTTGTATCTTGGTGCAAATGGGTCAAATTTACTGCAGCAGCCCTGGTAGAAAAGCATCAGCTTGGAGTTCTGGGTGCACACTGCTCCTGTCTTGGCAGCTGGGCTTTGTTAAGCCGGTCCTTCTATTGACAGTATCGCAGCTGGAAAGGCACAGAATTGTGGTGGTGGAGCAGAAAAAATACCACATATGCACTTTTTGTTTGGTGGTGGGAGATGTTCCTCTCCAGGTGAAAGAAACTGAGTTCCTCTAGCATAGTCTAGAACCTGGCCTCATGAATACTATTTTTTTCCCACTTATTGTGTGAGCTTCCTAAATTGAATCCCTTGGAAATGACTTTGTATTATGATGCTTTATTTTTTTAGAGTAAATATACAAAAACAAAGGGAGTGAAGGGGCCAGAATGTTAAAAAAAGAAGCCTAAATTGTTAAATTTCTTCCAGGCACTCTTGGGTCAGCTTGTGGTGGGACTAGCCCATGTGGTGGTATGTAGCTGTGGTGGTATGTAGAAGTACGTGCTCTAGTTTTCAGTTAAGTTTATGAGGTAACAGGCAGCTCCCTGCCTCCTGGCAGAGAAAAGGAGTTCATACTGCAGATGCATTTCAGCAAACCAGGTAGCTCTGGAATTCAGCTCCTGTCTTTGGGAATGTCTGCCTCTGCCTGTCCTTGAAAGGATCCAGATGTCTCCAGAGCACACTGGGCTTTGACAGGACTCGTGCTGACGTTTTCCCTGCACATGTGCGGTGCTGGCCGGCACTGGGCACAGGCAGGCACTCCTTGTATGCCTGACTCAGGAATGCTCAGGGTGACACAAAGACTGGTGCTCTGCTCCCCTGGGTTCACCTGCCTGATCATGGCATCTTCCTTTCATCCTGCTTGTCCCAGGTTCCGCTGGAAGGCTGCTCTGCACTGTCTTCTGCACGAGAAGAACCGGTTCATGGTTACAATTTAAATTATGCCTTGTGGTTGATTTGTACTTGCAGATTTATTTTGTAATCAGGAATGATGCAGTGCAAAGAAATGTTCTTCTGAAGGGTGCAGTTTTTATTACTGTATGTATAACAGCAATTGTAACATTATTCAGCTACATTAAGAAAAATAGAATTTTTAACAGGAAGAAAGCAGGAAAATTATACTTGGTTCCTCAGTTCTGCAATTATTTTTTCATTCTTTTGTGTTCTTATCAGCAAGCTTTGTCTGACAATTTCTCTCTTGCTTCCAACACTTAATTACAAAAGCTTTGGGGCTTCAGTTGGGTTGGTTGGTTTTTGTTGTTTTTTTTTAATTGGTAGCTCTGCAAGTCAGTCAGGAAACTTATTACCATGCAATTCAGGATTCATTTGGACTTTGACTTCTTTCAGTAAGCAGTCCAGAAAAAGAACCCTCCAGAAAGATCTGGAACTGAGCTTATACTTCTTGCAGTGCCAGCAGGGTGGCAATAACTAATATGATCAGCTGTAATAGGAGAATATCCAGCTAACATGGTTATCCAATTACCATGCTCACTTTCATTATGCAGTTAAATGCACTAATTACTTTTTGTAATTATATCTCTCAAACATTTCTATGTTTCTCTTAGAAACTTCTTAAAAATTTATAAATAATAAGATTCCACTTCCAGGATTAGTTAGTGTCTATGAAGTTCTTTACTATGAACAATTATTGAAATACTTTAAAATATGGCCTCATTTATTTTACTGGAAGAAAGAGAGCGATATTTCTGCAGGACCTTACGGATATTTGCGATTGATTAATTTTCTGTAGGCCTTTTTTGTTGATGGTTTTGTGCAGAGTGATGAGAAGAGGGAAAGCAGACAGCAGCTCCCCTCTTTACTAAGTTTTGGATGTACTGAAATTTAGAAGTTGAGCCTCTTCTGTCAGCCTGGCCCAGGAGATCCTGAAGGGTCTTTGTTCTAAGCTTTTCCTGCAAGTGCATATACACGTGTCTGTCAGCAAAACATGGCTATGACAGTTTGGGATGGAGTAGAAACACTTCTATTGGAGGCCACTGCCTGCAATGCTCTGCTTTTCCAAAGTCAGATAGATTGGCTTCTCCTCATTAAAACACGTTATTTGATACTGTTTCTCCAAACTTAAAGAATACTTGAATATTTTATTCCAAGCTCTCCCACGCCAGCCTTTCTGTGGGGTGTAAGAGCTGAGAGATTGTGTTTGACCATGGCCTGGCACTTGTCCTCAAGGAAGGGATGTGCAGCATAACACTGCTGTTTCTGAGGTGTTTTCAGGATAGAATATTTCAACTTGGGCTTTTTGGTTCCTACAGGCAGTCAGGACCTTCAGCAGTGAAATCAATAGCAGGAAAAATTACAGTTACAAAGCACAGGGATGAAAAGGGAAAACAGTTGCTTGGGGAGAAACAAACGGCCCTGGGGGACAGCACGACAGAGCAAGAGGAGGTTCCTCTGCTCAAAACAGCCTTCTCCTGCAGCTTTCCTTGACAAATAGTGTTACAACAAACATAAACTACAACCCCTCCACCTGGCTTCCCCTCAGCACCATCTGGGGACCTTACCCACAGACACACCACAGCTTGTGCAAGGCCCGTCTTCGCTGCTCTGCAGATCCTGCTGATGGATAGGAAATGTAGTTCCTGGATCTCTCTCATTTCTCTGCTGGGGTCTCACACAGCCAGCAGGGAAGCCAGACAACAGCTGTGTGTGCCTGGAAGCAGCAGCCCTTCCATGGCAGTGCAGAGAGGGATGTTTACCCTCTGCAAAAGGAGGGCAGCTCTGCTACTCACCTCGATTGCTCTCATCGAGTCATGGAGTGTGGCTCTGACTCTCAGAGCACTGCTCATTGTTCCTAAGGGCAGCAAGTATGTAATACTGAATCACAGTTGGTTGTAATCAAAAAGCTCATATATTCAGCCTTATTTTGAATGTTACTAACAGTAACTGCAACAAATCTTAACCTAAACTCAGTTAAAAATTTTTAAATAAAAAATTTAAACCCAGGGTTTTTGATACTCATAACTGATGCACATAATAACCCGATTTCCAGTTACTGCTTAAGGTGCTACAGGAAGGCACACAGACATTCTGTTGGTAGCCACAAAATAAAAGTACTTATTTTTAAGAAGCATTTCAATTTACAGACCTATTTTAGTTTGTATTTACCCTAAGCCCTGTTTTGAACAGAATCTGCACCCCTAAATCTCCCAGGCTGCCCTAAACCCCGTGAACAGATGCACAATGGTAAGGCAGATTGTTCAAATGAAAGCTTTATTCAGTATTTTCATATAAATTCCACTTCAAGAGCTTGCAGTATTTTGTAATTGCAACTGAGAAGAGAAACCAGCTGTTTAACTTTGCAGACATTACTTATAAACTAAAACAAACGCTTTTCAATCACCCCAAGCAAGCCATTAAAATCCACTGTCTCCAGACCATGGTCTGTACACCACTGTCTGCTGGTTTTTAACATAGGCTGTTTATGGTTTTACAGGTAAAATCAAATCTGCTTTTGGGAATTCCCCAAATTCTCCAGGACTCTCTGAAATCTGGCTCTCTGGGAATCCTCTTGGGCAAATTTAGCGTTTTTGAGATGATAATTTGCAACACTTTTTGCTTTGTGTGGAAACTTTTATTCAAGTTCTATCCTGACACATTTCACAAAGCTAAACCTGTTAATCACACAAATGGTTAACGCAATTTCTAAGTTAAATAATTTAGCAGGTGGAAGGTAGGGGCACTTAAGAGGTAGATAGAGGAGAGACTGAGGAGGTCTGCCTGACAAAAGAGAACCCAAGGGTTGCCACAGCTGATAGAAGGAGTTATAGGGACAGCTTTTGTACCAACAAGCAAAAGGATCTAAGGGCTGCAGACCCTGGGTGAGGAATGGAATGGAATCTGTCTTGGGAAAAGGAATTATCAAGGAAATCAAAAGAGCAGATACAGTCAAGTCTCGAAAGAGCCTGTGTGTTGTTGGAGACAGACAGGGTTCCTGCGGGCACAGTGCAAGCAGGCAGCAGAAGCGCTCGTGCGAGCCGGGACCCGGACACAGGGGGGCTGCAGAAGGACACGAAGCTTTCTGGAGATCTCAGCAGAGCAGGGGAAAAGGGGAAGGAGGACACCAGAAACACGGCACAGCGGTGATGGAGATTTGCATATCTGGGAGTACTGGAGGAAGACAATTCGAGGAAGACAGCAGAAATAAGTACTAAAAAAGGAAAATCAAAGAAACCAAGCAGCGTGAAATTGTTTTTTACTCCCTTTCTGAGATGCCAAAGTTTGCACTGAAATAAAATTTCTTTCAGGGAAGAAAAATGAAAAAGGAGAAATATTTTTATACATGCACATGTTAGATCCATGTCATGACCAGCCCTCCCACTTCTAAAACTGAATATTGGAACTGGATGATGCTGCAGGCACAGATTTTATCTATGAGGGTTAAACAAAACTTTACCCTATTAGGAAAGTGTGGATTTCAGTCTACAAATCCCCAGGTGAAGGATTAAAATGTATTTTAGCCTAAATAGGAACAAGGATTATTCTATAACATGGGTAAAATTGAGCAGTCTCTGCAAGGCTCCTGGCATAGCGAGGTCCCAACAAAATAATTTTTCTTTTTTCTGTATATGCAATATATTTGCTTCTAAAAGCATCACCAACTTCAGGCAGGCCCTGCTGTAAAAACACACACAAGTCTTACATTGTGAAGCTGCCTTGCCAAGCAGACAAGGTGGATGAAAACATGAGGCAAGGAAAGAAAAATAGAGAGCAGTGAATTGACTGGCTCGTAACCACACAGAAGAAATCATCATCAGAAATTGCAGTGACTCCCCCCTGCTCTCTGGCTCTCCTCATATTGCTCATAATGTCTATGACATCATATAAAACCAAGGGTGTAGTCCTCACTCAAGGAGCTTGCAATAAAAACAGACAAGCAGATAAAAACACTCTGTCTGATAGAAAACAGATCAGCCAGAAAAGACAACACTTGGCTGAAACAGTAAAAGGAACATTCCTTTGTCAAAAGCCAGTGCAGCCCAAAGAAAGGTTAGGAGATGAGGAGTGTAACTGTGGCAATACCTAGGGGGTTCCTACAGCAAATTCCAAAAGCAGAAGAGTTTGCAGGGAGATAGGACAGAAGGGAGGGAGATCCGTGCAAAACAGATGTCCTGGAAAAGCAACGTCTGCCTTAAATCTCACTAGACAGTATTTTTGTGTAGAGCTGAAAATATTTGATTTAGGTACACAGTAAGGAAATAGAATGACAGCATGGTGCAAAATTAAACAATGGTTTAGGATATATCACAATTCATTCAACTTTTTATACCTTACACTTCAGAGCAAAGAATGAACTGGTCTCTGACTTTCAGAGGTAGTGGAGAGCAAAGTGCTGTATTTCTTTGTGAAATGCAGGCTTTAAAAGTCACATCAGCTAAAACCACACGTATGGTATTTAAACTAACTTTACTAGCTGTGAGCAAAGAAAACTTTTAATCTTTTTTCCTAATGTTCTGGCTTGTCTATTTAACACAATACAAAGACCTTTGGTTCATATTACAACTAACAGCAGCGCCACAAGGAAACAAGTTTTGAACTCTCATTTTCAGATGTCTTTAAACATCTGCTCAGGAGATTTAGTTACAGGTATCTTAAATCGCTGCCTGTGACCACTTCAAAGTGACAAAACATTTTAAAGGAAAGATGCTAATATTTTGGGAGCCTCACTAAAAAAGGAAAGCTATCCTCCTCAGAGGATATTAAAAGTGGAGCTTACAAGAAAACCCTATACTATTCAATAAAACTGTACCAATAAACAAAAACAACTTTTCAGAAATCATAATGAAATGCATATAACTTAGGTTAGGAGTAATAGAAGGAGAATGAGTACAGCAGTACCAAACATGTCTAAGGAAAAAAAAAGAATTGTGCTTAAAAGGAAAGCATGACCAGCAGTGGCTCAGCAGCTGGCAAAAGCAAAGGAGCAGAGAAAATCAGATGTAGGGGTCAGTGGTAAGGGTGTCCATGGCAGACAGCGCCATGTGAAAAGCAAATGAGGTTTAGGGATGTGTCAAGAGTTACTTTCAATGTGCTAAGGAAGTATTGGTGACATCATACATGGCCTTAATCGAGGTGAACTAGCCCAGGGAAATCCATCTAGGCAAGTGTAGTACAGGCAGACTCAGGCTGGAATGGGTGAAGAGAGCATTGGTGGGACACTGTCACACAAGGATGCTCTTTGTGATTTCAAAGAGAGAAGATGTGATGGATTCAAGATGAAAGAAAGCTACTTAGCTGAAGGGCAGGACTTGTGAAAATTGGAAAAGTAAACTGGCCACAAACACAAGAAAACTCCAAGTTAGAGCAGGCTCCTGGAGTAATGTAAAGAACAAACCCTAAAAAATCTGACTGATCAAGAAACCCTCTCCTTGGAGTTCATGTTGTACATTCTTGCATCTCAGACTTTGAAGCATCCTGCATGTGTCCTGCATCTCTAAATTATAATCCAGGGTCAGATATTAGGGTAAACTTTCAAATTTATCAGAACAAACATTAGACAAAAATACACCAAACCTGAGGAAGCCAAGAAAACACACGGGATTAAATACAATAATTAATTCTCTTCTAAACATATAGTAAAAGTCACAGAATAGAAAAAATAACTTCAACTTACACTGTAATACACAATAAACCAGATTCCCTGCCTTGCACTCCTTTCTCAATTGATCCAACAGATTAATAGTTGTTTTCTCAAAGAAATTCAGGCTCAGCAGTTACCAACTCTATTTTGCTGGACTCCTGACAACTGTCTGAGCTGCATTCCTTTGTTTTGACTGAGACTCTCCTGAATGAAACACAGTGAGCTTTAAGAATAGAAATGTAGTTTTTAACAGATTCATTATTTGGACCTTTATGGTTCACTGTTTGGTGGCCAGAGAAGCAATGAGTGCAGCTATGTTCTGACACAGACAACGAATCCTGGTGATGCTAAATGCAGACCAATCCCACCAAGTGAAGAAATCAAATCCACAATCCTTAAGAAAACGTCCAAGCCATCAGCTCTGCTGATCTTTTGGTTTCCTCCCCTATGGTACTGAGAATGATGCAGCTTCAACACACTTAGGCCCTCTCAGCATATCAAACACTGCAACCATAAGACACACACTTCTCCTAAACAGAAAAAAGACAACCACCTCAAAATGGTCCTGTATGCTGTAGCAGGGCCAAGTCTCTAGAGTATTTTTTCATTAATATATCCAGCAAGTGTTTTTTTTTCTTTTCCCTAGGAAAGAGACAAAAAGAAAGCAAGACTAAAAAAGGAAACTTTTTAAGTAAAAGGAAGGAAAAATTCAAGTAGGTAACAATAAAGCAGGAGACAGGAAGATATCACAGAAATGTCTACTCCAACAGGAGTGGCTCTGGTGCTGTTACTACAAGTTAGGATTCATCAGGGTTAAATCTTCTGCAGAGGTTTAATACATTTACCATGCACATACACAAATAATTTTTCAGAACATCATTTGGAATGGGTGGCACTGATGTGACTAACTCTTCTAAAAACAGTTTCCAAATGATCAGTTTGAAATGTTGGCAGTCTCACCACCCACTCTTTTGCAAGCGATCAGACCAAGGTTAGTAAGCACAATATTTTACTCGTTAGTGGAGGAACTACGCCACATAAACAACCTTGGGGGATGATTTTACTGTCTAGTATATTCTATTGATCCATTTTCTCTATGAAAATAAAAGGTCTGCTTCATTTTTGTCAGATTAAGGATTACTACATTCTCACATACTTAGAAAAGGAGTAAAAAAACCTTATGAAATGTATTTAAAACAGCATACACAGAGCAAACAGAACTTGGTTGGCAAGGTTAAAATAAAGAATACATGTATTTACAATATTGCATAAGTAATTTAACACAAACTTCCATTCCAAAACCAATCACAACAAAATAAAAAAATATTACTCACTTATACCTATAAATCCTTAATTTCTATCCAACATTTTCTTTATAAAAGCCTGTTTAAAATATTAAACTTTTGATTCACTCTAGCTTAAGCAGAATCTAAAATGATTTGTTAAGTGTTACTGATCACTTAGTCTTTGTCTTAAGTTTCTGGATTTTCCATTTTCAAATTTCCTCTTCTTAAACGTTGGCACCCCTTCTGTCAGGTCTCCAAGGGAGGTGACTGTCTTCTCTTTAAATATGACTGTTTCCTCTTCTGGATCCTCTAGCACTGGGGGTGCTACATTGTCACTCTCTGTACTTGGAAGCTCCAGGTCCACTTTTTCACTGGGAGAAGAGAGGAAAATGCAAAAGGGTTAATCTACATGGAGAAAGCAACATTGGTGCACTGTAGACAGCAACAGCTATTTTTATTTGACAAAACAGCTTTGAGCTAGATGTAGTCTTCAGTCATGATCATGACAGGCATCAAGAAAAAACCCATGTTCTTTGTTTCTTCTGTGCGGGCTCCCATAAAAAGTAACAAACTAACACCTCACTGTGCACACAACTTACAGCATGACCCAAGCACTCATCGTGTCAGTAGTCCTGCCAGAGATAACAGGGCAGTATGTCTGTAAATTTAAGAATATTGAAAGACAGTAGACAGTGAGCAGTAGCAGTGGTTCACTGCCAGAACACCACTGAGTTGTTTTCCTCAAGTGTCCATCCTGAAGGGACTGCATGACAGAAGAGAGACTCAGCTTACCAAATCAGACAGTGACCCTAAGCTGGGAAAGGTGGCTTTGGAGGGCAGGATCACAGCCAATACTGATACGAACACATCAAAGACAACAACTAAAAATGACCTGTCAGTTTCAAGGGGTCAGCAGCAAAACACTGTGTTCCACAAGGATAACCCGTGGCACAAACATACGATGGAGAAGAACCAAAGATCTGGCAGAAAGTCACCCAAATCACAGTTATCACACCAGCATAACACTGCTGCAGAGCTATTGACCAATCCACACAAGAATACTTTTGCTACTACCGAGTGTTAGTCTGATGTCAGCTTGTGTACTACACCCAGTCTGAGCTTCCATGCCTCTAGGAAGACATGGATCTGCTCAAGCACCCAAACAAGAGCCACAAGAATGATGGCAAGTCAAGAAAATGCGATTGTTGCAGTATCCCAAAAATGTAAACTTCCTGGAAGTGGTTGGCACTGTGCCTAGAATGAATTTAAAGTAAATAATGAACAACTGCATTTGTCTCATTGACACGTGCATTCATCTCAAGCCTGTCTGTTGCAGTATAGACTGATCTATCAGGTTCAGTGGCTGAAAGCACTTTTTACTACACAGTGCTTTCCAGAAACCCAAAAGAATTTTTCAGCTCAGGAGCCAAGGAGCAGTTTAGCTGGTCCAGTTCCAGAGGTGTTACGTGAACATTATCACCTCCAAGAAGTGCATCGGTGTTTAATTTAGTATGAGCACTGTCAGAGGTCTACCTGCTCAATAATGTTGAAGAATGGAGTAAGCACAAGGAAGAAGACTCTTTGCATTCTCCAAAACCTATTTTCACCAGACTCCTTGAGGGACCCACAAGAAGAAGCTGACAATAAAAGAGCATACTTCACAAGGAAAAAAAACCAAGAGATCCACCACAGGCGTTATGCAGAAAAACAAAATAACCCTTCTGATCAGATGCACTTCATGAAAACATGTGCAGTTCATTGATCTGACATGGAGGGGAGAGAGAGAGAGATCATAGGAACTCCTGGGGCAACTGAATCAGGTTGTTGAAGGAGATGAAGTTAAGGAACAGATGCTTAGAGTAACAACATTTAAATATTTGATACTCAGCCTCTGAAAAAACAGTGCATGACTATGATTCTTAAATCACTTCAATTTACTTTGTACTCATGGTAAACTACTACACAAAACCCAAAATACCACCTCTGTCTGCAATGGAGAGCTATTACTTAAAATAATCATTGTGAAAAGAATTCTATTTGAGCAACATTTCCAATCGCAGCTGTGCTAATTCTGCCGGAATTCAGAGGAAAAACCTTCAGTTCTTGCAAAGGACATTATGAAAAAAAAAGATGGTTAAACAATACTCACCCTGCTTCTTCTTCTTCTTGTTCTTCCCCTACTTCCTTAAGTGCTTTCCATTTTCCATAAGGGTTGGTCTTGTTAGATCCATCACTAGAGGTTTCTTGGGAAGCTGATGTATTCTCCTCTTTACCCACGGTTTCTTCTGACTTAACTTCTCGCCATTTCCCATAAGGACTCAACTTTTTAGCTTTGGGAGACTTTTTCCCTTCCTCTGATTCTTCACCATTATCTCCTTTCCTCTAAAGAGGAAAAAACCCATCTTAAGCAAAAAAGCCTAAATAAAAACATAATGTAACTTTATTTTACATCTTTTATTTGCTACTATTATTATCTACTTATTATCTACTATTCATGCTTTTCAGCCAAGAATAACTTGATACCATTAATTCATATCGGGATATAATCTACAAATTTTTCTTCTTGAGCTTTATAGATGAAAAAAAAAAAATCTTAAATGTTACAAGAAATTAAAGCAGGAAAATCCCATCTACCAAGGCTGAAGTTAACAAACTTACAAACTCACTTGAAAACAAAGCTTAGCATATCTTAAAATAAAGAGGAAAAATTTCACATGCAACTTTCTCTACATGCAGATGCACACACTTATTGCTAATACCTGGTAGCAGTTTATAATGATGCACAGTAATACAAAAATATGTGTTTTACAATTAACACCTGTCTAGGAAGACATTTTGTATTTAAACTGTCTGTCTGTTCTGAACTACCAACTCCAGTGAAACCATCCAACCCAACCAGAGACACGATTACACCCTTTATCTCAAGTTTTAAATTTATGTTTTAAATATATAATTGATACAGACTTTGTACTATGTGCTATATTTTTTCTCAATTTAATAAGGAAACTACAACCATGCCATTTTCAGTCCAAAACATTCCCTGAAGGTCCATTGGCAGTCACATTTACCAATGAAAGGTTGAAATCATCCTCACACTGAAATCCAAACCATGTTGTGGATTATTTCAGAGAGATGACAGTGACCTTTCTCAGGGAACATCAAATGTCTTGTAGAATTCAAGGTATTTCTCGTGTGTTGAAGGAAAGATCATGCTTTCTATTCTGGAACAGTGCCACTAATGAGCCAAATAATTGAATAAAGATTCATTTTATTAAGAAGTGCAAAATTTTACTTTCAGTCACATGTTTTAATCTAATTTCAGTAAGTACAGCCTACCAAAAAACATAAAAGACTCAGTTATAATTTTCTACTATAATATCGTGTATGTAGAATAAATCTGAAGAAAATTTACCTTGAAGTTTGTTTCTGAACTGTCTGCCTCACTTTCACTATCTTCTGAGTCTGATTCAGATGCTGTTTCTGCAGGCTTCTCATTTGAAGATGAAACAAAACCATCCGGTTTCTCCCATGTGGATACTGTCCAAGACATTTCAACAACCACATTATTTATGCTTCTCATTTTGATCTGTTATTACTTTGACAACATAACCTTTCAGAAGCAGTGCTGCCTTATGCAAAAATACAGCAAATAATTTAGCAAAAAGCTTTTGCCTTTGTTTGGTATGTTTGTTTTAATAACCATAATCAGAAAGATAACATTTCTTCCCAGCAGAGACACAGTCAGGACAGCTGAGTTCAGTGTTGATAAAGCTTGTTTTAATTAGCTCTTAAAACATCACACACAGCAAACCATGACCCTCAAGACTGTGGTCCCTCTCATCCTTACACAGACAGACAAATAAATTAATTGCCCTTTTTGATTTGAGGTGTTCATTGATTATAAAGATAAGACAAAGTAAAGAATGGTAAGTGCAAGCTTCAGGTCTCCAGGCAGCTCAACCCTTTTCTAGTGCTACTTTTCTTAGTAACATTATGTCTCTAATTAAAAGAGTTCTCAAGCAAGCAAGGAAATACAAACATCAACCTGAAAAGACATGGAAGTACATACAGGATATGTACATACACATATATCCTCATTTTCAATTTAAAAGTAGTATTCCAGTAAATATACTGAGAAGAAATAGTCAAATAAAAGTTGACCCAATGGTCTTAAACCTGGTTTTAGTACACCAACTTTCAGTCTATGATTTTATATAGACTATTTTATATAGTCTATGATTTTTCAGATGTAAAAAAACCCTACTCTTTTTCCTAACTGCAAAAAACACAACATGTAAGTGCCTAGATGTATGTTGAAGAAGTAAAGATGTAAGAAACTGCAATGAATAACTCTGCATGAGCAGTGCAGCCTCTCAAGGGCACTGCTGTCACCTGGCTTCAGATTAGTGACTGAGCACATCCACTTTCCCAGGTGCCACACAGAGTGGAGTAGGTGCAGCCTCCCAGACTTGTAGCACCAAGCCTGGAGCCATCAATCCACTCAGTCATGTGTCTGACATGAGACACTTATAACTATTTATATCAGTTAAAAATCTGCCTTGTCTTCAGAGGATGGGATTACTCTTAACAGAACAAAGAAGTCATTTTCAAGCACTCCCAAGACACTTACTTACAGCTATATAAAAGTGAGGGATCAATTTGAAATCTCAGAAGTCAAAATTTTGCCAAATGTGATGATTAGAAACATATTCTTTACAAGTGTCATATATCCATGAAGTACTTAAAAGAACAGCAAACACAGGCATAAAATGTATCTGAAGGCAACATTTAAAAATAACCAACATCTCCTTTCCCTTTCAAAAGAAACTGCAAATTATTTGGGTAGGGGAGTGGCCCAGTACAAAAATGGAAAGGTTTTGGATTTTGTTGTTGTTGTTGTTTTTTTTTTTTTTTTTTTTTTTTGGGTTTTTTTTTTTTTTT
>VXBQ01006195.1:3179594-3193157 GCA_013400175.1 Phainopepla nitens | reverse complement strand
CCCCCTATTCTTGGCATCATTAGCAAGGCCACTGCATACCCAACTGCAGAAGGAAAACTCATAGCCAGCATAAAAATCACTTGATCTCCAGAGAGGCATCATTGACCTAAAAATTACTCAAAGAGATTTAGAAAATAGATGCTATTCTGAGGGAGTTACCATGAAGTTCCCCATGTAGGGAAAAAAAAGGGGAAAAGAAACAGGAGGTAAGATTCTGGACTTACTTATCAATGGTATGTCAGCAAGAGGAAAAGTTTAGGAGGTTCTTATTCAGTGCTATATGCCCATCAACACAAAATCCTGCCCTCTTCTAGTTTATAAATTGTAATTTCAAGATATATGTAGTAAAGAAGAATGCCTAGTTTAGAATTACAAGTTGAATGTCCAAAAAACCTCCGAAGCACAAATGTGCGCACATTGCCAGTGCAGCCAGAAAGCCAGTGCTGACTTAAGCAACTATTTTATTTCAACTAAGACAGCAGCTTAAAAAATACAAAACTTAGTAAAAAATGCAGTTATATGCAAAACATAAAGCTTTTCAGAAAACCCTCTCCCCTGAAACAGAGCTTATGTGGAAAGTTCTCCTTACCTCCAGTTTGTGTGTTATAGTAATAGGTATGACCATCTTCAGTGACACCTTCTACCCACTCTGCTCCCTAGGAAAAAGATACAGGAGCTCATGGTAAAAAGTTTTCAGGATCAGCCAAAGCATCCCTTATAAGTCTATTCAACCCCTGAGTACTTTTTGTCTGTGATCATCTTACTGGTTTAAAGCTTGAACCCCTAATGTTGTTAGAAAGTATTCCCTTTGACTCCAGCAAGATGGAATTCCATAACTTGAAATACAGCAAATGCACCTACACAATTATTTCTCAAATAGTGGAGAATTAGTATGAGGCTGTATAATAAATATTGTCATACTGTTTAAAATTTTTATACAGGCCATTATTTTACATGTTTAGGTTTTCTCAAAGTATTCATCCCTGAGGTTGTAACTTCCTATTTATGTCATTGTCTTTAGCAGAGACTGCTGAAAAAATTCTCTGGGAGACTAAGGTCTTCTCAGGGCTACAGAAAGCCAGTACCAATAAATTTTATCACAAATTAAATATACACAAACAAACAAAAATTTATCCCAAAATAGAACATTACAACAAATAATTATAGAATCAAACTTTGCATGCCAACAATTTTACTTCTTCACTAAAGCACCGGTTTCAACAATGCATTCTTTTTCCCCTACTGATTAATAAATAAATATGAAATGTGGCTGACCTTGTTGGTATATCACTGTGGTGTGTAAAGTAATTTTTTTTTCAAGAATCAGCTACAGCTATATAGTCAGTCATTATCCATGCCCTAACATCTTCCTTAAGAAACCAGTTTTCATCACCTCTTACACACACAACTACTTCCCTGCTCCTTAATTACCAATACTGCCAGCTCTGTGTTGGGCAACTTCACCATACATTATTTTGGTATTAATAAATGTGTGTGTGTACACAGAGATATACAGACAGGCTTTGCACACCTACACAATTGCTTAATATTTTTATCAAAACTTTGGGTTTTTAAAATAAAAACACAATACAAGCAGAAGTTAAAGTTCTTGCACCCACTCTGTAAACACAAAAAAATTGTACTGGTAAGATCAGATCAGGCAAAGGCATGAAAGCCTTCAGAATCATGTTTTCTCAAGGTTTTGCCCTCAGAAGTTTCAGCATGCTGGTTTTGACAAAACAAGCAAATGGAAAGTTTATTTTATGTAAAAACCACCAGTCTTAAGTATAACCTATCTTTTTTTAAAGAATTAGATCCTGAGCACTTGGAGACCTGTTGGTTTAGAGGCTTTCAGCCCATATCTGACACTAGGCACACAGAGTCCCATGACATCAATGCTAAGAAGCATACTGTCAGTCTAAGTGGTTAAAGGCAGCCTTCAACATGCCCCTTCATTACCCTGTTCTCTCCACGTCTTACCACGTCTGAGCAAGACCTAATGTGATGTAAAACCAGGAGGGCTCCTGGCACAACATATTGCAAGCATGCCCTTTAATTTCTGGGCAGTGAGTCCTTGCTAGAGATCTGGAATGTTCCCAATATCCTTAGCTCCGACTAAATAAGGGAGCAATCAAATGCTTGTTTTTAGCCATAGCGAAAATAACTCAAGACAGGACCAAGTCACTGAGCAGGGTGAGGGAGGAAAGGCAAAATACAGCTGTGTGGTGTTAGAGATACTGGGGGCTGAAGGTGTGTGCTTCTGATAGGGCTAGGATGAGCTAACTTCAAATTGCTGCCAAGAAGGGAGTGCCTTCTCCCACCCAATCTGCTCTGCCCATATTGGCATTTTTTCTGATAATTCAGAATGCTGATAGCGAGGAAATGAGTCTCCAAAGCACCAACTGAAACTCTGATGCCTTCACTGCCTGAACTAGCTCCCTGTCAGGGTATATATGTACCAAGGACCATAGGAGATTAGTTTCAGGACCACATCTTTCAGTGGAAGGCTACAGTAAGACTGACTTTACATATTGCAACGCCATGCCCCGACTGGAAAGATAAAGCTGAAGCGCTGATTAACAAGTTGTGCAAACCAAGGGAAATCAGAATGTCAGAACAGCACGCGATGTGATGATACAGAGCTACAGAATGTCAAGCACTCTAGAAACACCAGGGGTTTTTTTGAACCTTAGTGTAAAATCCAACATTGGCAAACACAACAAAACTGACATCAAATTACAGTGTATATATGACACCTATCTTGAAAACGGGGAAAGGTAACATCACAGGAGCGTTGGAAAAATTCTGGTTTTATTGCTGAGAAGCACAAAAATCCTGGAGTGGTAAGTATCATGGGAAAACCCATTAATCATAATAAGAAATTTTTCTGCCTTTGGACTATTTTTCTGTGCCTCAAATAAGGAAAATTAAGTAATGTACTCAACTGCTAATTTTGCTGAATAATTGCATGCACATAGGTTCCATGACTGTAAGAAACCCAGTAAAACCACAATTTATTACGGAACTGTATTGTCAAGCAAACGCCAAAAAATGGGCATTCTTTTTTTTTTTCAACTACCTGACAATGCAGTCTCAGTGTTGCCTTAGATAAAGGAAGCTTAACTACTTCAACTGTGTAATGTTTAGTTTTTATAAGTACATTTCGTTCAAAAAAGGTTTAACAGAATTTCTTCAAAATTTCCCAAAAGCATTCAGTTTTATGGGTTGAAGCATAAAAGAAGTATATTCTGCAGCAACCCAACCCCCACTGATTACTTCCCTTCCCTTGACAGACAAGGATTAGCCAAATAGGATTTCTATAGTAAAACTGCAGTTTATCACAGAAGATTCTACATATTCAAATGACATTTTCCTAAGTTTAATTTATCTTCCTCAATCAGATGACTTGCAAATTTTTTAGATTATTCAAGTGTTTACAAGGACAAGGAAAAATATTAATAATTTGATTACCGTTTGTGAGTTTTGAGAGTTGCCTTGGAATCCTTTAGGTTTCTCCCACTGTGATTCTTAAAAAACAAAAGCATATTTCACCCATTTCGCATCATTCGATTTGGTTTATATTAATCTTTACTAAAAACAGATCTAAAGGATATGACACTGCTGTGTGCACACAGATAAACAAACTATACAAATATATATACACCATGCTGGAATATGAATAATCCTTGACCAAACTATGGTATGAAAAATAAAACAAAGCTGGCTTTACTGGAGCCAACAATCCTCCAGATTCTATTACTGTGCCTGATACAGAGATACAGGATCTTTGGTAAAAAAAAAAAAAAACAAAACAAAAATTATGAAATTACAGTAAATACTAACGTCAATCCTTACATTTATAAGAAATAGTTTTTAACATTCTCATTAATCATAAAAGAGGGTTACTTTTATGCTCTAAAGTAAATCACAACATGCAGCTCCTCAAGAGAAGTCAGTTAGATAAATCCTGTAAATGTGGGAAGACACAATCAGTTTATTTCACATTCCTGATCACAAGGCTTCTTCAGGAAGAAAATCCTTGTTTTCTTTGTGTACTTAACCCCTGAAAGGCTAAACATTTCCAGAAACTGTGGAATTACTGCATTCTTCCATTATTAATCAACAGCAAAACTAGTCTGAAATTCTGGATACCCGAGTCTCAAATGTTATATACCAAAACTCCATCTAAGTGTTCACATTTTAATTAACAGCAAACAACTGAAAGAGCAGAGAAGTAAAAAAATGCACATAGCCTTTTCTCACTTATATTCAATAATTATATCTGCACTTGCTCCTCAGTAGCTTTTACCTCCAGTTTTTGTGTTGTAGTAGTATGTATAGCCTTCGGGAGATAATCCTTGCACCCACTCCTTCGTTTCAATTTTTAGTGGCATTGAGGCATCCTGAGGCGTCTTTTTTTTCTTTTCTTTCTTTTCCTTCTTCTCTTTCTTTTCTTTCTTTACTTTAGTTTCCACTGTGTAACTCTGCGTTTTACTCTGTGTTGAACTGGAACCTACATCATCTTAGAGAAAATAATATCCTTGAAAAAAGAGTACTATTCTGAATATAAATATTAGTGACTCTTGCAAAATAGAAAACAGGAAACTTTGTTCTTATGAGTATTTTCACTAATGACTGAAAATCATTAGTGTTATACTCATAGCAGGTGCACTTAGAAGACTATATTAAAAGCATCTTGCTTTGTACCACTACTATAGCAGTATAACAACGTCCAAATTTAACATGATGAGTAACAAAGAGAAAAATCATAAGGACCAATGAACTCTAATTAAACAAAAAAAGAGAAACTAAAAGACTATGAAAAAGACAGTTGCTAGGGGAGCCTGAAACTACAAACTTGTTTTTAAAGGATAATATGTCTTCAGTGTACAGAACAAAGGTACTTGCTGAGCTGCAAGCTGACTAGGAGATTCTCATCTCCACTGTTTCACACCAGTGGGAACCTAGCCTCTCCTACTCACAGGAACTTTTGCCTCCAACCAGCAAAAGTGAAACATAAAATTAATCAAAGGATGCTGCATTGCTGATTCAAAGCACCAACTACCTAAGTTGTTGCTGTCTAAGCCTAACTTTCTGTTAACACATTGTTTAATTTTTCTACTCCAAATTTGATTGTTCCATGGATCAGGGGATACCATAGCTATAAATACTCTGTACTGCAATTTCTACTAAAGGCCATTTGCAGACTCCTTTTTTCTTTTTAATGAGCAACAGTCCTGGAGGAAGGCCTCCTCTCTCACTCTTAAACCTAATTTAAGACAAAACTTTCCTATTCAATATTCTTTCAATTCTGTCTTTAATCTTCTGGCAGCTATATGAACTACCTGGCTTAATTCCAAGCCTTTTCATATCCTCTTGATATGCTTTCATTGCAGCCTCCTCCATTGCTGCAAATTCTTTTGACATGTTTTCTTCTTCTTTTGCCTTTTCCAAGCTTTTCTTCTTAATCTAAAACAAAACAAAACAAAAAAAAACCCAAGATAATAAATTAAACCAATCTGATAATGAAAGACAGTAAAAATAAGCATTTGTGCAATTAAGATATTTGAGTTACCTCACTAATTCTCTTTGCCACATTTTCTTTATGATTCTTTCCTCTTTCATGAAAATCAATGCTCTTCAAAGCAAGAAAAAAAACCAAGAAAAGTAATATGTATTATGCAGTTTTAAAACAGTTAATTTTAGTTACTTAAAATTTAGTTGGACTAATTTTAGTTACAAGACTAAATGTAACCTATTCTGAGAACACTTACATCAAATAATACTGCTCTAAAATGGCCACAGGAATACAGGAATACTAAGAAACATTCAACAGAGAAATTATAAAATCTCACAGTATATTAATAAGATTTTTTTTTTCCAAATAATACTGCTGAGCACACATGTTAGAGACAAATAACAGGGAATCTGGGTTCCCTCTTCATGCTATGCTTTCACGTATCATCACAATTTTTCCCTGTTTTCATGCAAACTTTTAAAAACTATATAGGTTATTTAGTGTTCCAAGTATTAGCTACTGCCCTTCATTACATTATGCTACACTTCAGAAATCTCTCATGAGTTTCAGCTAGTCTGTAGGTTCAAAAATCTGAAAAAAAGAGAGAGTAGGAGGCAGAGGCCAAGTGTGAGAGTTGGATAACTAAGGATAACAGAACAGTCTGCAAGCCAAAAAGCTGCCAGAAAGACTGAAGCCAGTAGCAGCTGGAAGGAGTTCAGAAGCTCAGGTAAAACAGTGGTAGTCCTCACGTGGTTCTCACATAAAAACATCTGTGCCCATTTGGGTGTTCAAATGTTAGATGGCTAGGCCTGACCTTTGCATAAAGTGATGTGCAGAGGATGCACATCCCGGGATGACTCATCTCCCTTAGAGACAGGCTTTATCAGTTGCTCAAATCCCTCCCCTGACACACATTTCTCTTCACTTACTCCGAGAAGATACCTGCAGTTCACCTGAGCTAATCAGGTATCTCACGGTAAGCCAGGGGAAGCTCAGCTCTAGGAGTACCCCGGCATCCAGTCAGGAATGCAAAGCTCACTGCTAAGGAAGACACCAATGTGTCTAGTAGTCTGCAAAAGGCATCTGCAAGTCTGGAACACCTTTCTGTAACCCAGTAATGCTTCTGTGGGCTGTGTGAAATGAAAGAAACCTGCTTTAGGAGCTCAGAGCACTGGCTGTACTGTGCCTACCACATACAAACAGTACAGACGCCAGGTTTTGCTTTCTACTTGCACGTGAAAGCGAAGGACAGGCACAGACAGTTTCAAGACAGACCAAACGTTAAGTTACAGAACTTGAAGAATAAGCAAGGTCAGATATTTAGTCTTTATCTGTATTGCCAAGGAGAACAGCACACACTATCTTGTATGTGGCAATCTGGCTCTGACATAATATATTTTAAGCACCACAGGTATTACAAAGGCATTTTTATAGAACAAATTTCATGCATCAACAGACTAGTATCAAAAAGTGATGTTTAAAGCCTGTAATTCAAATCCCTAATATTTCAAATAATGGACATAGTATAGTAGACCATCATACAGGTCTGTTGTCTGCTATCCAGCACTTGCAGTAATCGCAGAATTTTTTAGGCTGAGATTTCCAGTAATCGGCCCTGGGGAAAGAAAAAAAAAGATGTATAATCTGAAACAATAACCAAAGCCACAGGTTTTCATATGTATTTATATATATCTTCAGAAACTAAATTTAGTCTTCTTTGGATGATTAAATACTGAGAGTTTGATTTTCTTTTTTTTTCTTTTAAACCAAGTCTGGGGAGCCAGTAAGAGTAGCTGTATTAACAACTGTGTCTCATAAAGCACAGTTCACTATCGGGATTTTGACCATCTGACCTCCAAAAACTGCAGAATTTTTACAACTGAGGCGGTGCTGTAAGAACCAGAAATATGAGGCAAAACAAGCCAGAGATAAACAAGCAGCTCTAGATCCCCCATTTAAACATGGAACGGTCAGAAAGGTGCAACTTGCACTGTTTTTCATAAAAATGCTGGATACTGGATACAGTGAACTCAGCAACACAAAGGTGCAGTTCTGGACGACGCTGAGCTACTGTGGGGAGTGCATCCCAGACCAGATTGTGACCTGTGGGTCACAGACACAGCAGTAAATTGTTTGGATGTTTCAGTGTAAAAATGTAGGAATTTCTGAACCACATAATTAGATAAGCAAGGAAATTTGGGGAAAACTCTTCAGAGCTGAGAAGTTAGTATATTAAAGTATTTAACAATAAAACCAACAACCTGCAATGGCTGTTTCTTCACCAAAAACTGCTTTCTAATGCCAGATGAGACTTGTGTAGAAGCAATTCTATTCCTCATTGGCTTGCAGCAACAGACAATGCTTTGGTTCACCAAAACACATTTGAACAACAGAATTCTATGTTTTTAAGTTAAAATGACAAAGAATGAGGGACAAAATTTAAAAAATATTCGCCATTACACTGAGAACATCAGAAAAATTGAATCTTGGCTTTTTGTCTGAAGACCACTGTACGAAGTTGAAGGAAAATACTTCCTGGCATTCTTATTCAATAAAACAAAAATTTCTTCCATGCACAACAACAGCACCCTCAATCCTTATGATACGTGTAAGCAGTTCTTTAATTAGAGAAATAGACCTGATCAACTCAAATTCTACAATTTAAGCAGGTATCAAAATACACTCTGCCACCAGTGCTTCACACAAAAATTCAATTACCAAGGAGCTATGATTATTTGAAAGCCCAAGTACAAAGAATGAACTCTGCAAAAATGTATCAACCTATAAAGCAATAGCGTGTCAACAATGCACAGCTTTTCAAGCAATTTCCTGGAAATCTAGAAGGAAGCAGCTGGGCTTTCTCCGACTTAAACAGAAATCCGCTCATCCCTAAATGGTGTACTTTGGAGCTGTGTGATTACTTACTCACACATTTAATTAAAAGGGGTTTTCTGAGACTTATACCCAAACATACTGGGGTACAGCCCGAGAAACTGAATGCTCTGGCTGGAAAACCAGCTGAGTGGAAGGGAGAAATTCAAAGCTCAGAAATACCTCAAGATCCTTTTTCCTACTTGAGCTATAAATTGTCTCTAAACCTTTTGACATCATCTACAATAAATTTCCAGCTAAATGCAAGGTTAAACTTCCTATGGCAACAGACCAATTTTGACAGAAAACATAAACTGTAAAAAAGGCCTCAGTGCATGTTTTGGATGTGCAAGAACCTCTGCCTTCTTCCAAGTTTAACCTCACACAGGAGGCTCTTTCTCTTCAACAGAATCAAATGCAAGTGCTAAAATTAAGACTGTACAGCTGCACCCACCACAAGGCAAGACCTGAGAATATGACGAGCTGTATTTTCACAGCTCTATTTTACACCAATTTCTTTCCCAAATGCTACTGGCCACCACATCTGTTGCAAACCACTGTAGCAATATATAGAGTAATCACTCTGGAGAACCTGAGGGTACACCTGTGGCTCCAGTACAAACCCACATCATGATAAAAGTCTTCTAGCTTCATCTCCTATTGATTTTCATAAAAACTGGAGCTGTCTCTCTACCGTTACATATAAAATAAATGTAAGTGGCAGTGCGCACAGATATCCTTACATCCAGAATTTCATGATTAATTAAATTAATTGTGTAACTTATGATCTCAATTCTGTGGCTTATTAGCATGAGGAATCATATACCAAATAATTATCTTAAAGAATTTCTACTTGGGTCTACATCATTGGAAAAAAAAGAGCAAGCTCAGTTGAAATATCCATTTGCGACTGTAACAAGAGCAGAACCTGCAAAGTTCCAGTGGAGCTGCAATGAGAGCAAAAAAGAGCAACATTTGGAAAGGAGCAGCAACTGAAGTGAAACCACGCTTTAGTGAGATGCTACAAGTGTTTCACAGGCTCCTGCCACAATTCAGACCCATGACAATTTTTAAAGTCTGTGATTGTTTTATCAATCTGACAAATACAGGCTTGATGCTCTTTAATACAGAGGTTTTTTTATTCTTGAATAATTGTGTACAAGTCTTGGGGAACACAGTTATTCTATAAAGTCATTGCAGTCAAAAGGGTACAGCTTGTAAGACTCCTTGTCTTCTGCCAGAAGTGAAGGTTGATTCTTGTTTTCAGCTCTACAGCTGGGCCAGCCTCCTAAGGACTGGAAAGCTGGCCAGCAGGCCAGCACCAGTACAACTCCCTTTCTTCCTGTCACTGAAACGAGGAGACAGCCTGGAGTGCATCACGTCTGCCTGGTCCAGGTTTGCAGGGCTGAGGTTTAGCACTGCACACATTCCACCAGGCGTGGCTCCAGAAGGGAGCTGGGTGACACAGACCCAGAGAGGGGTGCCAGTTTTACGGCAAAGCCCCAGCTCTGGACCGAGTCTCTTTGGAGCCCGACTTTCCAGGGCTGGCTGAGCGAGCCAACTCGGTAGCCTGCTAATACAGCTGGGTATTGGGCAACTTCTGGACAAACTGCTGTAGACCCATCCAGACTTGGAAATCCCATACTAACTCGCAACCAATTTGTGTCTCCTCAAGAACAGTGATTTTCTTTCAACTTTTACTGGTCATACCATTCAGAAGAAGAATGTACAACATTTTAGGGGGCTAAAGGAAAAGGACAGAAAAGGAGGAAACAAACATCAAGCTAGTTTTTTGGAACTCATGAGATGACAAAGTCTTGGTTGCAAACAGCACAGTGCAAATTGATCAATGTTAAAAATATTTTCAGATTTCTGAAATTAATTTAAAACATCAGAGTGAACAAGAAGACAAGAAAGAACAAGTAGCAACTTTGCATTAACGATGCCTGCCGCATTTGCCATTCCAAAAGATAGGAAGATGATGAAGCTTAGAGAGAAAGCACTGAAATTCAGGTGTTTATACTCTGCACAACACATTTCTTGAGGCAGGAGAATCACACAGCCTACGCTGCAGTGGCCAGGTTACACATCCCAGTGCAGGAACCACGTGTTTGGGAGCATGCAGAAAGGACAGGTTCAGGAAGTAACCTGCACAGTAACTCAAGTACTGGAGTCCAGGGCCCTGAACCCTCAACCTGCAGGCTGCTTCTCCTCCCAAGTTACTGGTGAAGTAACACAAGTTTCAACAGGTGGTACAAACAGCTTTCCTTACACAGGGAAGCCTAAAACCCTCATGAAGCAGCTGTCTTGAGCTGAGACAGCTTTGCCAAACGTTACATGGAGATTGGGCTGGAGAATTCCGTTCCTACCATGTACTGAAATCAAGGGGGGAGGAGAAGCAACTGGTTTAGGTGGCTCTGAACACAATGGAAAAGAATTTCATTGTACAAACAAAATGTGGAAGCATTTGCTTTGAATAGCACTGTTCTAAAATATCTGACTTGAAATCTGGCAGGGATGCAGGGGGTTTGTATCAGGGATGTATCTGTCCAAATCAGAAGCCCTCAAGGGTAGAAAGCATACAGGGGCTCAGCAGTCTTCTTTGGTTTGAGTATCTACAACCTCCGAACACTTTACAATAACTTAACACATTACAGCTTTCTGCAAGTTTGAGCACTGAAGAGGTGCTATGTGCATCATTGCCTTGAATACACATTTGTGAGTAAGATTCAAGTTCTTGACTACACAAGCAAATTAGTTCAGGGTAGATATTGTGGCTGTTCTATAATAGCCACTCAAAAGGACAGAATCTGTTATTATTTCTGAACACCATTTGAAACACCGTGTGCTTCTGAACAAAAGTAACACTTCTGTAGTGGAAAGAAGCAGAAAAAAAACAAAAGAAAAAAAAAAAAAGAATTTCATGTATTTCACAACAGATCCTCCTCCACATGGGAAGCTGTTCCAGAACAGCTAATTCAAATATCCCAGTATTGGTGAGACCTAAAATTGCAATGCTAAGAGTGGCAGAGAAGATCAAAAATGTTCTCTTGCACTGTGAAGTTGGTCCCAGTGCCACGGCCCCTAATGACTCACACTCCCCAATAATGCACAGCAACTCTGTTACTTCATAGTGTACTACTTGTACCCTAAAAACTCTTCTTAGTTAAATACCCTTAACTTTATCTTTTTTTTTTTTAAAGATCTAAAGAAAAGAGTATCCCTGACACTGCAAGTACATGGGACTGTCCCTCTGCCTGACCCCAGCTTGTTGGCTTTCTATCAGATCACACAGTGTAAGTTTATATGTGGGCTCCCACAGAGCAGAACCAGACAGGAGTCTCATCCACATGAAACATGGCAGTTCTCTGAAGGGCTTTGCTCCTCTGGCCCTCAAGTCAATCATACTTTTGCAATCCCTCTGTAGATTCTAATTCACATTGACAAATGTCTGCTTCTTTTTTATAATCATATCAGCCCCCTGTGAACTACTTACAAATTACAATATCCAATGGAAAACAGAGTCTACAGAAGCTGCTCAGCCTGGCCTGTATTTGCACGAATCTGCTTTGCCAGATCTCTTTTCAAAACTGTAAATTACAGAATCACAGACTCATTTAGGTTGGAAAAGACCTTTAAGACCATCGAGTCCAACGCTTAGCCCAGCACTGCAAAATCCTCCACTAAACCATGTCCCTAAGTGACACATCTACATGTCTTTTAACTGCCTCCAGGGATGGTGACTCAACCACTTCCAATGCCACAAATACTTTTAACATACAGGAATGCACAAAGATATCATGGAAAGCAGCCTTCTGCAGGTAAGGAGCTCCAATTCCCTAGGTCATCTCCTCTAACTTCAGTTGTCTAAATAGTGAGGTAGAGTTGTCTCAGTTTTCCCTGTCAATAGATGGAAACTGTCCCAAACCCAGCACTTTCTGGATCCTAAAGGGACCCTTGAGAAGCATATTGAACTCCTTAGGTGCATGTTTCATCCTCATACAGCGAACCTAAAGTGAACTGCCTGAGTCAGCTTTCAGAAGTTAAATATCTGAAGTCAGGGATATCTCCTGAGAGCATAGGTCTGCTGCTGTAGATGCAGAAGAAGGATATGGGCTACGTCAGGAAGAATGTGATAAGAATTAGAAGAGAGGAAAAAAAACAGCAAGATAAATTGGGTCAGGAATCTGTTCAGATATAATTTTAGCAATAACTAAAATTAAAAACACTGCTGTACCTAGTACCAGTCTGTAAGGCAGGCTCACACAGCTCACCATCAAGTACTGCCCCACAGACAGACCTCTAGAGAAATTTTTGACCAGGTTAAGATTTTTCTTTTTCAGCAGGGAAGGGTATTTTAAGGTAATTTGAAAAGTAACAGAAATAAGCAAATAGACATACCATTCTATATGCCATTCTCACCTAATAAAGACAGCAGCTTGGATTTTTACACCTCCCCCTCCCTCAAACATGGTCAGGTATTAACAAAAATTTCCTAATTGAAGTCTTCAAGCAGGTAGCGATGGCCAGGTAAAACCAAGGCACTGACAATTTCCTTCCTCACGCCTCGCCCAGAACCAAAGGCGGCAAGGGAGGCCGCAAGGTGGGGGGACCTGGGAGAGGGAAGGAGGAAGGGAAGGAGGGCAGGGGGGACGGCGAGAGGGGCAGGAGGCAGAGAGAGAGCGGGGCTGGGAGAGGCACAGTGCGGAGGTCCAGGGGCCGCACGCCGAGAGCCCCGCCGGCGGGAGGCCAGGCTGCCCGGGGCGATAAGAGCAAGAGCGCAGCAAAAACAAACAAACAAGCTGCAGCGAGCGGCAGGCCGGACGGGAGCAGAGGGACCGGAGCGACAGCGAAACACCGCACTCGGCCGGGCGGGGGTCGCCGGCCACAGCCGGGGCACGGCCGCAGCCCCACCGGCCCCGACCTCCCCACGGCCTGCGGGGNTCCGCCGCCCCGCGCTCCCCTCCGCTGGCCGCGCCGCTGGGGCGGGATGGGGCGGCGCCGGGAGAGGGAGGGAGCGCGGCGACGGCAGCCGGGAGGGCTCAAGGCGCGCTCTCCTCCCCGCCCTTCTCCACCTCCTGCCCTCGCCCGCTCCTCCTCCCTCGCTCCCGAGGAGGCGAGCGCTCAGCGGGAGCCGCCCGGACAGGGAGAAGGAGCCGCGGCCGCTCGGTGAG
>VXBQ01006195.1:3158454-3178305 GCA_013400175.1 Phainopepla nitens | reverse complement strand
TTACCGTGTCCGTTCGATTGCCGCTTCTGAGACGGGGAACAAGCCCAGTATTTAGGAGCTTTCGTTTTTATACCTCTGTGTACGCACTGGATCTGGATGGCGTGAAACATGCCTGCCACCCAGTGGATGTCGCTGATCTCTATATATTCTATACCTTTAGCGCCTCTCCCCCGTGCCCAGCCCTACCCCAGGTGAGTTTGGAAAGCCAGGTGCTCAGGATGCCGGGCTCGTCTGTCCGCCGCGGGCCTGTGCCCGAGGATGGCGTTGGCCGTGACAGGGTGTGCCAGCGTCCCTCCCGGCCAGCTCGGGACCAGAGGTGCGTCCCCAAGGTGTAGCAGCTCTCTGGCTGGCAGCAGTGAGAAGAGGTAACACGGATGAGGCAAACAACTGTGCACAGAGGGAGAGGCAGCCTCCTGGCTGAGACAGCAGGAGAATGGGATTTTGCAGCCCCGGCCTTTGCCGTTGATTTCCACATAAACATAAAGGTTTTTCCCCGTGGTCTGTTGGGTTTTCTGGGAGCCTGGCCTGGGTCCCTGGGATCTGCTTCATAGTTATGCTAAACTTAACCATCTGGAACATGAGTGAGTGTCTGTTTGCTCTCTGTGTACAGAAGATGTTTTGCCGGTCTAAGCATGTTAGAAATACAAGCCTTGAGTGTCAGAATTGCTACACAGTGTCCGTAGTTTTTTGCTTTAATCTATCTTAGTTTCCTGTATTAAAAATATGTGGGTAACAGTATTCTTTATCTTACAAATTACCGTAGTGATGAGAACTAGAAAAGAACCTGAGAGAATAGAAATAATTTCCTCTGTGATTTGAAAGTGTGTGGTGATGCTCTAGGGAACAAGGGCAAAAAGAGGAGTTTGTGTGTTAATTATAGCAGAGCTTCGGTGGGAAAAAATGTGACCAGGTCAGTTACAAATACAGATTGATCTAATTAGAGATTGATACGTATGAGAACTAGGAGACATTTTTAGTTACTGTAAACCACTCAGTTCTAATAATTTCTAAATTCTGCTTTGCTTATCGTGTTTTTAATACTGCATTTTGTGAGCGATTTCCTGGATTTTCTTTCCCTTAGGAAAAGTGCCAAATAGCAAGTAGGCAGCCTAGGGTAGCATAACTGTGTCACTGTCCTTCATCAGCTGGATCCGTAACCTGACACCTGGGACTCTGCTGTCGGAGCCCCCTGTTGAGGGTAACCAGTGGTGGTAGGTCCTGGCTGTGGTCTGTGTTGCTGTACTTGCTCATATCCCTTGTGTTGTCTGATCACCATGAGGAGCTGAGAAAAATGTGGATGTGGCCTAGCAAACACCTGCTGAAAATGCACACAGTGCAGTTTGGTTTTGGACATTTTACCAAATGCACTGTGGACTTTTCATGGGGGCAGCAAAAAGGGACCTCCAATATAAGGGCTCCACTCCTCATTCAGGTCTGTCATTTGGAGATGGAAGAGCATTATAGCCTTTCAAGTTTGCCACGTGCCTGTTGACATTGGGAGACAGCATTTTCCCGGGTTTTGTTCTGAAAACAACTCAAGTATTTTGGCCGAGTTCTTCTAATCCCAGTCTGCCTCTTTCTGCACCCCTCACTCAGAGGTAACTTCTACAGCACATGGAACAAAATTTAGCCTGAGGCAGACATTCAGCTTGGAAAATTTCAGCCCAAGCAGTCAAAGTCTGGCCAAGTTACAAGCAGCTGGAAGCAGCATCTTTCATTGGAAGTGTTCAGCAGCTGCCTAATAGGCGATGCTACAGGCTTCACCAATCCTGTGTATATGTTTATGTACATGGAAATATGCTGCTGAATTACAATGTTTTTTGATTACTTACCTGGTCTACTAACTGTTCTTTTTGTCTGTTGGTTTGTTTTTTTTTGTTTTTTTTTTCTTACTAGAGAAAGGAACCTGAACATCTTTGGTTAATGCTATGAATGATTTTCCTTACTTACATTATTCATTGCTGTTTTCCTGGCTGAAAAATTGAGAACTTTAAAATGGAGCCTCTGAAATAAATGACAAGCCAGGGCTTACTCGTTCTGAATACTTCAAAATGACTTAACAATTGTTAAAGACCAGTTTACAGTAGAACTAAAGTAAATTGCTTCCCAGCGTTTTGAATTGTAAAAAACCCACATCTCCCAAATTCCTAAGCTATTCATCAACTGCTCTATTGTAGCAGACTCACTCTATATTGTGTCCCTGATATATCTATTAAGTCTGCAGTGAAGTGTGAGTTTAAAACAATTGTGCCATGGAGTCACTGTGGAATAAATACCACAAACATTGGCAAAGTTGCTTCATAAATCTTTCTTAGTTTAGAGAGGAACTTAGGCGTGCCTTTCTTCTATGGGAGTGCAGCTGTTTCTTGTGAGGTTCCCTGGGGGCTGGATCTTGGTGTAAGGCTGGTTAACATCAATATATTCTCAGCTTTTGCGATGATATCGCATCATTACCAGCAAGTTTTTATGTGCAGGTTTGTGCACGTGTGGAACGAGTTACTAGTACACAATACTCCAAATAATTTTTTTAAAATTATCAGCTTCCATCAGAAGGCATTTTTCATGCAACCACATACAAAGGAACCAGGATTGTGGTTACACCAGCGTGACAGGGGACTGTCCTCAAACTGGTAATTTATTGAAAGAAGACTTAAGAATTTGTGCAGAGAATCATCTCAACGGGAGTTTTCATTGCAATGCTGCCACTGAAGTGTGGTCTTTGGCTGTGTCGCAATATAAATATTGCACAGAAGTAGGAAAGTACGTGGCATTAGTAAGATCACAGGAATTCCATGTCTGGTTTTGCTGCTCACATGTGAGGAAGGATGTGAAATATTAATAAGAGCACAGTGACAAAAGTGACCCGGGGTTTGGAGACCAGGTGCCACAATTGCAGATTGTACATCTGAGAGGAAATGGTGCTTGTGTATATCAAGCGTATGTGAGGAAAATACATGATATTTACTTGACCATCCAGTGTCTGAAAGATGAAATTAGGCATGTTGTACTTCGAACTAATAAGTAGCAACAAGGGCAGTAAAGGATTGTAGTGGATTTGCAGTTGCTGAGAGTGTTTAAAGTTGCCAGGGATTTCTTCTCAATGATATACTGTCCCTTGCTTTGGTGGAGGATGTTTCCAGTGTGTTTAGAAGAGGGAAGGACTGTATTCCATTCACCTGCATTTTTCCCTAGATTGAAAAAACAAGATTACTTGCAGTGCTTTCCGCTTATTGTAGCACGTGTTGCTACCTTGACAAGATTACGATAAAATAGCATATTTCAGAACTTGGCTGGTTTTCTCTTGGGTCAGGAGGACCATTTCTTCTTGGTGCCTAATTTGACTTCTGGGAGTGTGATTAATTATTGTGTACTTCCCTCTAGAGTATCAACATCTGCTGGCAGCTGGTGACAGGATATCGGATCCTCACTTTACAGAGTCCCCTCCTATTCCCAGGTTGGTGTATCATCTTCCTTTGTCACTTATATTCAGGAACGATAAAGATTTTTTTTCTGCCTTCAGATAGGCAAGGACATTGCTCAGTGTTCAGGAGTCAGCTGCTCTCCCCTTAGCCATCTCTCTGTCCTTGGGGCGTTCCTCTCCTGCGGCCACATCTGCTGCAAGTGCACAGAGGCAGGCGCTGGGCACGCGGCCTGGCGGCAGAACCCCCGGCAGTCGCTAAAACAGCAGAGGGTATGTGGTGAAGTCGTTTTGTAACCTGAAACATGGCTGACTGCCTGAATCAAGTTCAAGCGTTACCTGCAACGCTCCTTTTCAGGCAGCCTCATCATAAACCTGAAGTTTAATCTGGCCTGGGAATTGAACCTGAGCCTAGATAGCTAAGAGACGGTGCTTTATAATTCCACAGTCCATTCTTTTTATATAACAAATGGACAGATGTTTTTTCCTCTGGCAGCTGAACTAAGACAAATATACTCTAAAGCGCTGAATTATTTCTTTCTGTAAAAAGCTTCTTTTATTGCATGTACTCTAGTACATCAAAAGTCTGATGTTCAGTCTTTACAGTGGTTTTGGTTTGGCTTTTTCATTCACACTTTAAGATATCATGTGAAGGTTTTAAGGTAATAAAACATTTTCTATTTAGGATGAGTTTACTGGAAGTTTTCTTGTTGCGAACCATTGAAACTTGAGGAGACCAAGTTCTTGTAAGTCACTATCTTTAGACTCGAAAGCATGTATATATGAGTGTTTCTACTGACTTGGAAATACTCAAGCACTCCTCTCAAACACGATTTTTAAATACGCTTTCCTCCTCTGCCCTACTGAGATGTTCATGTTTGAGAAAATAATGACATTACAGCCTTCTATGGTTTGGCCCATATGCCTGTTGCTGTGTTCATTTGAGTTAATAATAATGCACTATTGATTTCTAGGACGTGCAGGAGCTGACTTGATAACAAAAGTGCAAATCAGGTTGGATGTTTTCAATTTTGAAGAGCTCTAGTTAGGCTATTTAATAAATTTCTTTTCAGAAAATGGCAGAATCAGAGAACAATACATTTGGCATTCTCTTTTGATGTTTCAATTTCAGAATTTTGATGGATAAAACTTATGTTAATATAAGGTGATAATGAGTATTGCCACATTGTGTCTCTATTGAAAGTGCAGTTGTGGGTTGTAGTTTGCCACTTTGTGACATCTTACAGTGTTTGTAATATTTAGTGAGTTTCATTCCCTTCCTGGTTGTGAGGTGAAACAATGTTTGAGGCTGAGATTAAAATTGTCAGAACTGTTAAGTGTCTATCTCAGAGGCATATCAAATTTGAACATAATACTGTTAAATAATTGAGCTATATAGCTGACTGTTTGTATGCTTAACAGCACAAATTTATGTGTGTAGTATAATTATGCACCCTGAATTAAAAAATGCTAGAAATAGTAATAGGACTGTCTTATGTATCAGGTTTGATTTTCTACCTCACCACAGCCAAGTGTCACTATAATCAGAATAGTCAAGAGTTAGGTATTTTTATGGAATCCATTACTCTGTACCTGTTGTGCAAACTTCCATTTGGTCCCTAATCCAGCACACCTGTGGCCAGTAAAGATGTAATTTTGCCCACTCTCCAGAATTTAACTTCCTTCTTTTATTTGTATGTATGTACAGAAATCTTTTTTTCTTGTTAAAACCTAGCACTAAAACCCACTTGTCTACTCTAGGCAGTGGATATCCTGGGGTTTTTTTTCCTCTATGAATACAATGGTGACATTAAGCAGTTACATTGTCTGGAGTTCCTGGCAGTACAGACATCAGCAAAATTTAATGAGATGTTTCAGCTTGCTTGACCTTGTTCTGTGACTCATTTGCCTGTCATAGGTTCAGGTAGGAAGCCAGGCACTCTCCAAGTCCTGGCAGAAGGTTGCTCACATGGTATCTGCTGCTGCAGCTTCTGTTTCAGCATCTGCAGCTGCGCAGAGAGGCACTGCCACCGTGCATTTCCAGCAGCTTGCACGCTGGTCTGCGTTGGACGATTCCATGTTTGGGCTCTTTGGAGAGGGGCATGAGCTGCTGCTGGAGCCGTGGAACTGTTGGTGGAAAAGCTGTAGGATTCTGCAACTTGCTGCAGACCTTCAAAGACCTTTTCCAGGCAAGGGGGTATTGAACAGCATTCTGGTATCTGTTCTCTCTTCTTTCATTCTGTTAAAAGGGAAAGTTCTAGGAGAAATTGGAAGGTTTGTTGTTTTTAAGGTCCACTGTTGATCAAAAGAATTACAACAGATATGTTTGTTTTAAGGGAAGCTGAGGGTGGACTTTGTCACCAGTTTACTGAAGAGCTGACGAGGTTATAGCGTTCTGTGTCATGGAATTTGGTATTTTTTAAGATAAATGACAAGGGAAGTGGTCTTGTGGGTAAGAGGACAGCAAGACTGGTCAGAAAAAGGATGGTGGCAGTACTTAATGTTCACATACTGCCATAGGAACACTGACTGACCAACTTTGTCATTGTTGAGCCCAACATCCAGTTATGTTGTGATAATAATGTGTTGTCTAACGAACAATGAATCTCTAGAGCATAGACCATAGCCGTGATGTCTGCTTGTCTTCTGCATCCATCACCCCCCCACCCCCAGCAGCTGGTCCCTCCTCTTCTGCTTGCATTTATTGCCCCCGACCTGCCAGCTGAAAACAGGAACCCTTCTGTTTCTGCCAAAATTATTTTGCTTAACTTAGCTGGTTAAAACAGTAGATTTATTTCACACAGAATGGACTGGGGAGCTTAGGTGGCAAAGCTGAAGCAGGTTCTGGTAATTGTGCTGTGAAACTGCTGTGGGAAGGGTTAAGGAAATGAGTGGTGTGTTAGTGGAGATGTGGCAAATGAAGTGTATCCACAGAACCTAGAACTGTAAACCTTTCCCCAACGCTGTGCTGGCAGACCTGTGCCAGCATTTTACTTTTATGTTTCCCTCTGGTTGAGGGGAATTATACCCACGTGTAGTTTTGCTCAGAGTATAGATCCCCCAGCACCTGCTTACCTCCACTGAGGCAGAGCTGAGCTCTTTTCCTCTGTGTTTGGATTTCCATGTGCTCTGTGCAGCTGTCTTTCACTGGATGCCTTTTCAAGTGAAACCTTCATCTTAAGCCATCCAAAACAAACCTCTAGGGGTTTTTTCAAGTTTTCTTAGTTGACCTAATTTTGTGGGCTAACAGGATTTTGTGGGTTTGGACTAAAGGATTTATAAAAAGATTACTAAGAATTTTTAAAATTTAGTTTTCAAATGTTAATATTGTCATGTAGCAAAACTTGGCAACCATTACAGGTATAATATTTTAATTAATGAACAAACTGGTTTCTGATCATAACTGTACTACAGCCATGATGATGAGAGACAGAAATACACTTCTATATTCTTTGCAAATGACCATTTGTGAAATTTTCCCAGGACACATCTAGTGATGTTAAAATGTTTTCATGTCCTTAAGTTTAGGTATACCAGTATACTTCTATCATTATTGTACTCTTTTGGGAGGGGAGGGAGTGATTGCATCATTGTGTACCTCATTTGAGGTTAATTATTGCAAATGCATTACCTAAAGTCTCTAGCTGCTTGCCTTGCCTCTGGATGTGCCTTTTGGGGCAGTCTGAAGCAGAGGTCAGACAGAACAGCTTTCCAGGACTGCATGTTTTCAGGATGTTGTTGGCATAAAAGGTCTTCGTGTGTTTTCTGTGAGAAAACCATTATGTTAACCTTTGTAGATGTTGTGTTTTGTCCCTCTGAAATAAAAGCTGAATCAGAAAAGGGGGTTTGTAGTGCCTGTTTTATTCTTGTGTGTGACTAGCTGCTGAAAGGTCAAGTCATACCATGAGACTGTTACTGTGCAAGCCTTCCATTGTGTTTACCAGGCAGGTGGGTTTTTTCTTCTTTTCCCTAATCTGTACACATTAATCAAAGAAAATGACTAATTTCATGTTTTCCTGAAGGAAAAAAAGAAGGTATTTTTAGAGAAAATGCCTTTACTGTGGAGAATTACTGCAAAATACTGTGTACTTCTCCACATACTTTCAGATTCAGACTAGGTTTCAGATCTCATGTCTTTGCCTCAACTCCTGGCAAGAATATTACTGGTGTTTTGTTTTTTTTTTCTTTTTAATTTTTTTTTTTTTTTTTATTTTATTCTTTAATCCTCTAGGTCTCCTGGATTCACACCTACCTTGTTTCAGATTGACATGAAGACATGTAGCAACATTAAATGTAGTTAGACACTGTGTGGTTTGTTGGAGTTTCTGGTTTATGATGTGGTGGATAACCATATCAACTCTCCCCTTTTTTTTTTTTTGGAATTGGAGTATGTATGTTCAGATAGAAGTTTCCATTCTCTATATGTTATTAGCAGACTGAGCAGTAGTCTTGCTATAGGTGTTTCAATAGGCAGAAGTGTTTGTGCAGGTGTCGTTTAAGGGAGAAAATGCATAATTGTGGTTCTTTTGCATAGCACTGTGATCACGTTTGCAGGATGACTGCTTTTTAGCAGAGCAGCTTAACCTAAATGGGAAGTATTAGGGAAACCACTGAATTTGGATACTGTGTTAAAGAAACTGGAGGACTGATGTGAGAAGGTGGCATTATGAACTCTGTCACTGGTACTTTGTTGTCCGTGTGCCTCCACTTTCTTACTAGTTACATTTTCAAATCATGGCTTTCAGTTTGTTACTGAACTGGAGACAAGTAAAAATTCTGAATTTTTTTGTTGTTGTTGTTTTTGTTTTTGGTTTTTTTTTCCCCATCATTCTTGGGAGGAATCCCTTTTTTGGGATTACTTGTTTCATCTGCCAGAAAAATATTACTTAGCATCTCCAGATAAGCAGGGAGGAAATGACAATTTTATGTGGATTCTGACTGGAACATGATCAGAGCTTGGGTGGCAGATGTCTCCATGCTTTTGCTCTGGAGAGCCACCACAATCAAATTTTCCTGTCTTTATTACAAAGGGTATCTTGAATGTTCATTTATATGCTTGAAGAATAGGGAATAGAGCTGGGAATGAAAGAAAATAAGGTAAAACAAATTAGAAAGGAAAGGAAGTAGAAAAAGGCAATCCAAACTAGCTTTCTCCTTATAACTGTAAAAACATGAGCCAGGGAAATGAGACACAGAAGAAATTGAATAGTCCCACTGGTAAAGTTGTGATAATTTAAACTCCTATTGAATAACTGAGAGCTAGATCCGTTTTTGCAGAAGAATGTTGAGTTTAATTGATTACCTGTAGTGAGAAATTTACATCCCTCTCATCTAGCTTAGTGTGGATATTTGTTCACTGGAAGGTTTTTTGTGTGCTTTTTAAGAACAAAGAGTTACCTTTGCTAAATGTGAGAAAAATGGACTCAAATTTGAATGCTGCTACCAAATAACCTTGAAGACCAGTTACCTGTAATTACAGTTTTAATTTCTTTCCCCTTGTCTCCTGAACATAGTGCTAATGTGACGTAGTTTTGAGGAGATTAAGAACACCAAGAATGGACAAGCAGTTTTTTTCACCTAATTAATGATCAGATTTTCTAAGTGAATGGTAGCCATCCATGAAGCACCAGAGCTTTCCCTGTTGGTTATAACCAAGAGTTCAAAGTCAAGATCTTCCAATTCCTTTTAGACAGTCTGAATTACTTTGCTGTGCTTTGCAGATGAGGAGGGAGGTACAGAAAGCCACTAGCAGTTCTTTTGGGTGTCAGGTGTGGTTGTTAGCTTGGGATTGGTGCCAGTGATCAGACCTGAGGGGAGGGTAATGGGGAAAGTGAGGCAATAAGGCCCCATCAGGGATGTGGAGAAAAAGAGTATATGAATTAGCAGCCTGCCACCAGCTCTGTTTTATCTCTGTAGTGATATTTGTTCTTTTTTCCCCTCAGAAGATTTCAGCTCTTTGTACTTTTGATGTTTAATAAAAGTGAAAATAAATTGGTGGCAAGGAGATGTCATTTTGGGGCTTTGCTTGCATAGCTGGTAGAAGTGTATTTCTGCTCTGCTTAGAGTCAGAGAGATGGTGTGGATGAACAGGTGTTCAAAGTCAGGTTGGGTGGAGCTTTGAGCAGCCTGATCTAGTGCAAGAAGTCCCTATCCATGGTGGATGGGGTGGACTAGATGATCTTTGAAGGTCCCTTCCAACTCAAACTATTCTATGATTCTGTGATGTTAATGGCAGAGAGGAGCTTTGTAACAAAACAAAGTGTCAGTAGCCCTGTGGAGAAGGACTTGGGGGTTCTTGTGGATGAAAAGCTGGACATGAGCCAACAAGTGTGTGCTTGCAGCCCAGAAGTCTGGTCACATCCTGGGCTGCAGCAAAATCGGCGTGGCCAGCAGGGTGAGCAGGCGATTCTTCCCCTCTGGGAGATCCCAGCTGGAGTGCTGCATCCAGCCCTGGCATCCTCAGCAAAGAAAACAAGACATGGACCTGTTGGAGCAGCTCCAGAGGAGGGCCTTGAAGATGATCAGATGGCTGGAGCACCTCTCCTACAAAGTCAGGCTAAGAGAGCCTGGAAGAGAGAAGGCTCCAAGGAGACCTTATCATGACTTAGGGAAAGGAGGGATAGGGACTTTTTATGTCTGACAGAGACAAGAGGCAAGGATTTTAATCTAAAAGTGGGCCAACACAACTACTAAATGATTATACGCTGTTTTCTCCATTCCTCTGGTTTGCTTTGTCTGTGTAGATTAACAGCTTTTTGCTGCACTAACTCTCACCTGCAGATCCTCAGGTCAGGTCTTCAACCTTCTCCTTTCTGCCTGTGAGCATGAATTGTTCCCTGGACATCGTACCAAAGCGGGCTGCTCTCTCCTCCATTTGCTCCCTGTATGACATCCAGCTGCCATTTCACCACAGAAATGCAAAATCTGCATTTTCTGATGATGCAGGTAGCATTTTTCCTGTTTGCTGTGGGGTGAATTTGTCAATGGGTTGTATAATTTTGTTCTGTCAATCCTGTACCGCCAAATCTGACTTTTGCTGGAATGGTGCACAAATAATATACTTAGGTAGCTTTGAAAACATTCACTGGATAATGTCATATACTTGAGTCAAAAGGGGAAATTTAGTGTGTTTTAGTACGTTAAGTAAAATTTGTATATTTTTAGGAAGTTAAGTAGAAATAATGCATCCAGCACTGTTACAATCACCTGGAACCACAACCTTGAGACAGATTATTTAGGATCTTCTGGGGAAGCAGCAGCCTGCTGCATGCAAGTAAGGATTAGCAATAAAAGAATTAAAGGGTGCTTATTTAGGGTAGGGGAGTTCATTTTCTCATGAAACCGAGTAGCAGGAAGTAAGCTGCTGCTAGCTTATGCAAAGCAGCAAGGGATCATATCATAAAACCAACAGGCCTGAGGATGAGAGCAATTAATAAAAAAAAAACAAACAGCAAAAAAGTAATTTTCTTTACTCTTTCTCCTTCCTCAGTGTGAGATCATTGACTACTGTTTTAAAAAATGTTGTTTTAATTATTGTTATTCTGAATATTAAAATTAAATCAGTTTGATGTTACTCTTCAGTTACTCACACAGGAATATTTCTGTGATCTCAGTCACAAGTGGTATATTTTTGTCTGTTATGCAAAGTGGAAAACATTTCTAATGAGTCTTGCTAAAAATGGGGAACATTAAAAGGAAAAGTTCAAGAAATAAAATTAGTTACAGAGAAGCAGTAGATGAAACACTGAATTTAGGCTACCATGCTAGAATGTGAGCTCTCCTGTCCCTTGATGGTGGAGAGAGTTGAAATCACTCAATTCTAGTGGGGTGTTTTTCAGAGCACACTTTAAAGCTGATGGACCTTCAATAAATGCAGGACAAAATGGATTATAAGGTTGAACAGATATATTGAAATCCTAAAGAGACAAAATTAGACAGAAATAATAAATATAAATTATATATAGTGCTTTGGATGTAGCATTGAGAATACTAAGTCTTTATGACAGGTTATTTGGGGAGAATATTGAGCTGCTTCCATTGATAACAGAATCACCTCTGTTAGTAGAAAGCAGGAGGAAAATCACATATGTGAAACTGTGCCTGCCATAATGTCTTCTTGTTCTCTTAGCCTCTGGTTCTTAATTTTGCTTTCAGGGCTCCCTAGACCACAGAATCAAGAAAGATGATTCCTGGGAGGCTTTTGGAAAACACATCATAGTAGCAGCAATTCTCTCTGGAACTAAACCTCCGTGCCTGTTCAGAATATGTCCAACTGCTGTACCTTGTTTTTCTGGGCAAGTGACAATAGCAGAGGTGATGGTTTGGTTTCTTGGACTGATCCACAGGATTTCAGTCCTACAGGATTTGCTGGTAGGACTGCTTGTCTGGCTGAAGATGAGCACAGATATGGAAGCTGTTGTTTTTGTGACTTGAAATGTAGCTGAGAGATAAAAATGTTGGCCTTTCAGCAGCCAGTTCCCCTTCCCAGCAGCGCTGAGCTCCTCAACACCCCTCTTTTTTGTGTCCTGCAGTCCTTATTTTTTTCCCTCTCTTCTCCATGATTTATGTATTCACCAATTGGTTAATGTAGCATGTATTTGGATAGGTAAGCCTGCTACTAAAAATATTGTTTCCTGAACAAGCACGTAACCAGGTTGCGTTTCTAGCTAACTGTTCTTTAATAGCCAGGTCTCTGCCTGAGCGAGTTGCAATGGAAAATTGATTCATTCGCATGAGCTTACTTTTTTTCACAATTTATTTTTTATCTCCTGCCTCTCCAAGTTACCACTTTTATCTTTCTCCATTAATTAGAGCAGCTGGAAGAGCAGTAATAAACACACTTTCCTTTCCTTTGTGTTCACATCCTGAGCAGTGCAGAAATACCCTGTTGCATTCTTGTAAGCATCTAAAATATTTGTGGAACTCTAGCCGAACATTTTTCTAAAAATGACGTTTATCTGGATTTCCTTTAATTCCATGAATTTGGTCTGCATCCATACAGGGAGTCAGCACAAGCGTGTGAGGTAGCCAGTGTGGCCTGCCTAAGGCGGCGGGATTGAAAGGGCACAAGAGATTGGAATAGAAGTAAACACTTCTTCATCTGACCGGAGCAGTAGAAAAACTTGCAGCAACCACCCTGACACGTGCATCTGTCGGCTGCTCTTTTTGTTATTGTCTAAAACACAAATGTGGATGAATAATTCCCTGGTACTTCTTTAAGACATCCACAGTAATTTCCTGTAGCGTGGATGGCTTTCTGCGACTGCGCAGCCGCCGCAACCTAACTCCCTGGTCTTTATACGAAAATTAATTAAAAAAAAAAAAAGGCAGCTGCAGAAGTGCAGCTTTGGATCCAGAACTGTCTAGCTAAGGGCGGTGCCTAGCTGTTCTTCCTCAGGAGAGGGTTTGATGGGGAACATGGTGATCCCTCCCCCTCTGCTCCCACCCTGTAAAGAGGCCAAACAATAACAGCAGTACTGACACCGCTGTGCTGTAACTTTGGCATGTGTCTGGTGTACCAAATACTTTGTCTGTGATTAATAGCATTCCTTGCATAGAAACTTCTGAAAATCTCAGCTTCATTCTTGATTTTTATACTGATAAATACAGACATTAAAAAATCCACTGTGAACACTGTTTTGTTTTTTTTTCTTCTTCCCAGTATGTGTTTATTATTCATTAATGTGTTGCAACATCCTGAAATGTAATGAGTGACTCACAGAATGAACAGAGAAAAAAATATAGTTACAGCTTTTTAATGAGGATTCCTAGCCAACTACAAAGTGTCCCAGTTGAGAAACCACTGTTGGACTATATAAAATTTGCTCAGTCCTCAGTTTTATGTTCCTTCTGGATGTATTTACAACATAATTTCTCTTAATATATATTTCTGTCCATTCACATCCCAAATTATTTTTCTTTCTTCTATCAGAGATTACAACATTCCAACATCAAAAAGAAAAACTACAGAAAAGCATGTTTACAAATAGTTTTGGATTTTGTGTTTGTGTGTGTAAGAAAGGAAAAGAGCAAAGGCTAAGTTTACCACTACTGGTGTAGTAACATCTCTAATGGTTTCAGATTAAGCTAGTATTCTTCAAAAACTATCCTTGCAAGGATTCCAGAGCAAACACAACCATCCTGTAAATGCAGCATAGCTCTGAAGGAGTGTAACAGTAGGGGATCTGAAGCTTGTGGGATGATGTTGGGTGTGCTGTTCTACCTCAAGAATCAAAACTGACTTTCTTTCTGGAAAGATTGGTTCTTATTCTTGGAAGGTCTAGACTTTTCTTTCATTCATATGTTTTTGAATTTTATCAGTATTTATTTTAATTTGTTTCTTGTACCCCTGTGCCTTTGTATCTTTCTTGCACAATAGCGGGAAATCTGTATTTGCTTAAAAGCTCTGAGTGCAAATTTGTAGAGATAGATAGGCAACCTAATACTTGTCTTTCAAACCAGCTGTACCCACAAGTGATCATTTCCTTTGTAAAGTTAAGGATCTAGCATAATCTTATTGCAGTCAGGATTGTACAGATTTGTATTTTATTAAAGTATATTTTAAAGGAATTTTTCATACTGTGTGAGAATTTGGAATAAAGACATGATATTGCTATGCCCTTGTTGGTTCTCTTGGGATATTCAGTAACAAAAATGAGTTCATTTTGGCTTTGCTTGTTGCAAACATGTTGTAGTGAGGTGTTCTGTATATATATGAAATAGTGTTGCCTTTACAATGCAAAGCTGTACTTGGGCCTTAATTAGAATGATACTATTTTCTGCCTTGTTTCAGAAACAAGTTGTGCCTTTTCAAACTGTAATCTCTTCTAGATTTAAAAGACAAAGTAAATCCAGATAGAGTTAGCTCTTTGTTGGTATAAAATGCATTCCTTTGTCCATTTCCTTCTGATTAGTTGCCTTGTTTCTTGTAGGGTGTGTGCTGGAACAGTTTCTGCAGATGGCATTCAAAGATGTAAGGGAAGTTGCCCTTTGTGGATCAGTTTAGTGACTCTGAACGAAGAACTGGAAATTAGCAATCTATAAGTGAGTTGAATTATAGGATGCTGAAGCTTTAACTGTCTGTCTGAGTGTTTACCAATGGCATCAGGTGACACATGACGATTTCTCATTTTTCTCCTGGCAAAACTTGGTAACATTGCATTGTATTTTGCAAATATTTGCAGGTCGTGGTTTAACTCTTTTTGTTTCATGATTTTTGTGGGATCTAAAGCTCCCTGAGAGAAGTAGTATGGGGTATAAATTTGTCCCGTCTCTATTTTCGTTTCTTTGCGTGACTTGCCTTCGAGCTGTGGGTTTACAAGTGTGACTTCTGTCACACCTACTGGCAGGGGTATTTATAGGATGTTAAATAACTTTCAGTGCACTTTCTGAAACAAATGGGCAAGGAGTATGCAGAGGCAGGACAGAACAAGAGCTAGCTCCGGTCAGAAAGCCTCGGGTTAAGCAGTACCTCTGTCCCTCCCCTCTGCCTGTAGCATTCCCTAGTAATGTATCTTTTTTTTTTTTTTTTTTTTTTTTTTGGTGACTGGTGTGCAATCATGTGAATCTTAGGGTGAAAGATTTACCTGAAAGATTTACCAGTGTAGTAGTTATTACTACCACAGAGGAGGGTCTGATATCCTTGGTTTGGCAGGGCTCATCACAGTCTGATCTAGTTCAAGAGCAGCCAGTGTTCCCCATCCACCCCAGTCAGCTTTCTGCCACAGTAAGGCATTTAATAGGATCAGTGGAAGGCTTAACAGGTACCACATGAATCAGAACCAGTGCAAGGAGAGGATGGGAAGGGAAAAGTCCAGTTGGGGTTGGTAAAGAAGTGCCAGGGAGAGGTTGGAGCCTGTAGTTTCTGGCTGAGAGGTAATCAGAGATTATCCTGTGTCAGAGCTGTATCTACTACCTGGATTTTTGCAATTCTTTTCCTCCACAGCTTACTTGTCAGTAGAAAGGAGAATATACCCAGATTTCAAACCATTCTCGGAAATATTAAGAAAAATTACTTCTCAGCAGAGGCAAACCTATAACAAAAGGAGGAAGGAAGGAAGGAACTTGAAAGAGTGAGGAAAAGTAGATTTTCCTAGAGGCTTGCCATGCTGGGATGTGACCTAGGAATACCTTAGAGATGATCCAAGAAGAGTTTGTGCAAGGCTGTACAAGGTCAGGGGTTGGTAGCTGTGTGGGATGTTGCTGGACTGCTGGCAAAGGCAGCATCTTTGCCAAACCTGCCTTCAGCAGGAAACACTGAAGGCACAGTTGGAAGGACAAAGTGGACGAGGTTAAAACTGCCTGGTGCTTGATTGTGAATCCGTTTAATTTCAGACACCTCTCCAGCCCTTCTGCTACCGAGGAGTCATTTCTGGAGGCTTATGCTACCATGGACTTCTGAGAAACACTCCCTTGTATTTTGAAAGATGGCATTTACTACCTGAAGGATTCCAATTAAACACAGATGGCCAGGATACCTCCTTTCTCAACTTTTGAAAAGTATAGTGGCCTTTTTATATGCACTTTGTTTACTACCACCTTTCCTTTCCAACAATTCAACTGAAGTTCAGAAGACAAGCACAGTGTAGAAGTAGACTGTATTTTCTCAAATTAATTGTGGTCTACTTTCACAGTGTGCACTAAAATATAACGGACCCATAACTTTAAATTGCAAATTAAGAACTGATAGCTGCATGGGCTGCTATCCAGGTGTCATCCACATTTCTTCTCTGAGATTCTTTTCTGTTGAAATCTCTGCAAATGCAAGTTTGTAGATGGCAAACAGTTGTCTTAAAAATATCAGAAGTGTATTGCCTGAATTTGTGATTAAGTATAACACAATGGTAGAAATTTTTCTGTGCCTAAAGTCCTTGCAGAGACTTCCTTTGGGCATAGGAGTAAGTTACCTTATGATCTCCTGATGCAATTTCTCCATGTGTAAATATTTAGGTCATTATGCATCTGGCAGCATTAGAAACCCACAGCAGTGTCAGCCTGTATTGTATGTGGCATCTACCCCCACGGGAAGTGCCAGCCCACAAACCCAAAGTACCAGGACAGCAACAACGTGATAGATGCATATCATATTTATTGGATTAAAATGTGCTAGCACACCACTACTAGTGTTTTTTTGGTGTTGTACACAGGGAGAAAAGAAGGTGCAAGAGTTAGGGTGTTAAGACGTGGGTGAAAGCTGGTTCAGGTGTTGTAGTTCCATACACAGTGTCATGTTGGGCATATCCATTGCTCAGGTGTTCTTTAGGGCTGTGCTTGTGAATGAGGTTGTTGGAATTTTTCCTTCCCTTCCAGAGATGCCTGAGATGAACTGTTTTGCAGAGCTTGAGATACTGGGATCTTACAAATACAAATGCAAACCAGAAGCTTCTTAAATCAGATTTTTATCCAGTCTTGAGACAGAGTTTGATGAAGCCCCGAGTCTGTATGAGGTGATTCCATGAGCCTGAGCTGGGAGCAGGGTGGTGGGATCTTCTCTTGCGAAAGTGGAAAGGAGTTACAGCATCTTGAGCTGCTTTAGGAATGGTACCACAGGGGTCACATAAATGGGGCTTGCTAGGGCTTCTCATGTGGTGAACTTGCGTACAATGTAGCAGAAAAAAAAAAACTCAGAGCTTTTGGATCTAAATTTTCTGCTCCCTTTACTTCATCAAAACAGTATTTTCTCCTCCCCAACCCCCATCCAAAACTGAAAGCTGAACACAGTCACAAACCTTCCTTTTGGCTTGTTTTTATGAAACTAGATGGTATGTATTTCAGGTGGGGCAGGATACCTCCAGAGCACATCATTCTGGTGTGTCTTTGCCTGGCCTCAGAGTTCCAGGCTGCCCCTTGTGCAGGAGAGCTGCTTTGTTCTGCTCCTGTGCCTCCTGGCAGCCCGTCTCATGCCGCCCTTGCAGACCTGCAGCTTTCCAAGCCGGTTGGGAAGGAGGCAGGCTGATCACCAAAGCAGGGTGTCAAAGAGAAGCAGCTTGCTTGGTTTCTCACTTGAGGCCAGCACAGGTGAGAGCCACATCCAGGTCAGTGCCACCCCAAGCCTGCGGGGCTGCGCTGCTCCCCTTGGAGCACATGATTTGGCATGTGATCCTCTGGGAGCTGGGACCAACAGCAAAGTGAAAATTGCATTGGGCATTATTTATTTATTTATTTATTTATTTGTGCAGCCTTAACTTTCCTGCTGGTGGGCTCCACCCTCTGCCACGCTGTGCGGCTGCACAAATATTTGCTCTGGGAAACAGTGGGGGGAGTCGCTCAGTGTGAGGAATATGAGGCTAGGATGCAGTGGAGGGCTAAAGCTGTTTAAATTGGCCTGAGCTGTGCTGTTGGTCAGTGTCTAGCTATGTCTTTTGGGCAAACGGTGATCTAAGTTTTGTGGAACTACTCATCCCAGCAATGGGCAAGGTCACTTCTTCTTCAAGCCAAAATTATAATTAGCAAGAAACATGATACAGTTCCGGGGATGAACATCCACCTGCATTCTCTCTTGCTAAATATGTTTACATTTTACATATGCTTTTAGAAAAAATACTGCTTCCACATTTAGCTTAGAAACGGTGACATGTTTCCATAGTTTGTGCTAATGCATCACTAAAAAATAATTTTTCAATTTAGTTGATTGCCTGGATAAGAATGTGTTGTTTCTCTCCTCTCTAAAACATAACTATTAGACTTCCTTTAATTATTAAAATGGTGTTCTCCCCGTGCCAATGTTACGGTTCCTTGTAACCACTGTGCACCTGGGTCAGATTTCTTCCCTCTGTGCCCCATGATTTACAAAGAGTTTTGCAGCACAAGAAACAAATGCTTTTAGATGTAAGATTGGATTAGACTTAAGTTGTTGGAGAGAAGGAACATACATCTGTTTTGAGAGGTGGAAAATACATAGTGACTAAAATAATAACACAGAGTTTTCTCCTCATGGACTTTTTTCAACTGAGAAATACAAATGAAGTCGTATTTTGATAAAGAGCTGTAGTGAAGATATTTTAGTACTGACTTAATTGATACTTTTAATCAGTAAGTCATAAAAAGCGTACTGCTACTTCTTTTTTCAGATCTTCCACTAAAGCAGGCTGCAAAAACAGGATGATAAACTACATCTAATAAAATCATGCATGGGTAACTGTCCTTTAAAAAATAAACTGGGACCCAGTTTTGCTTTTAAGTGCCATGCAGGTGTCAGAAGGACTCAATTCCTTGGTAACCCCAAAATTTTCTTCTTGGTAATTAAACACAGCCATTTGTTGGAGACATTAATGTCCATAAAACTATAGGTTTTATGCTGCGCAAAACTTGTGAAACTACTGTTTAATTATTACTGGGAATGTTAATGACAGTTGTCCTGAAGTATATTTTGAATTTATCTCAATGTGTTGGCTAGAAGTAGCTTCAGGGTTTTTTTACTGTCGTCTTCCCTGCTCATTGCAAGGTCTCTCCTGCTGCTTCCTTGCCTCCCAGCTCCTTGCCCTGCCGTTACGGGCTCTCAGTTGCCTGCATGGCTTGGGTCCCTGTGCCATGCCTTCCCTTACAGCCACTGCACTGCTTTGGACTCTGCCTTTCTGGGAATTTGTGGAAAACCAGCGCACGGGCCAGCCCGCAAACAGAGCATGAGCATGAGCTTCCTACAGAAACAAGGTGGCAGTAACTCTGTCCTGATCCTCTGCACCACATTTTTAAGATTAAATTTCTGTCTGGCTTTTCAGCGTGCCCTGTGGGATCGTAGAGCCCGTCCCAAGCACCAACACTGCTGTGGGCTAGGCGGCTTTCAGCGTGTTGTTTACTAGGCACAAGGGTTTGTTTAAAGAGCATGAAGAGTGCATCAGAAATTTACTGGGAATCCCAGGAACCCTGGCTCTGGCATTGGCTGTCTGTCCATGCTCCATTAGATGCTGCACTTAAAATTTCCCCAAGCATTTTGGCCCTCCAAAGTTTCACTCTTTTTCAGGGGTTAACTAGTTTGGTGTGAGCAAGATGATATTGGTTGAAAAGATGATGAAAAGATGTTGAAAAGATGTTCCACAGAAACGTGTTTGTTCGTTTAATTTAGGGTGAGAGAACACAGTCTTAAAACGTGAAGGGGGGGGGGTTGTTAGGTTGGGCATTGGGAAGAATTTCATCACAGAAGGGGTGGTTAGACGTCGGAACGGGCTGCCTGAGGAGGTGGCAGAGTCACCGTCCCTGGAGATGGCACTTGTTGCCACGGTCTGGCTGACAGGGTGGTGTTTGGTCATGGGTCAGACACGGTTGTCTCAGAGGTCTTTTCCAACCTAATTGACTCTGTGAATTATTACTCGTGGAGGGGAGCGGGGTGGGATGCTCCCTGAGCGGCGGGAGCCGGGCGGGTCGGGCGCGCTCCGCACACGAGGGAGCGGGGCCGAGCGGAGCCCGGGCGGGTCACGAGGCCGCCGCCGGCCCGTCCC
>VXBQ01006195.1:3089318-3158399 GCA_013400175.1 Phainopepla nitens | reverse complement strand
GACGCGGCGCCCCGGGCTGCGGGCGGCGGCTGCCGCTGCCTCGACGTGCGGCCGCGCCCGGGGCAGCGCTCCGCAGCCGTCGGGACAAACTGCGGGCAAGAGGGAACTTCTGGAGAAGCGCGGCGCCAGGGAAAAGCGAAATATAGATTGGGCCGTGAGTGAAGGGACGTCTCGGGGCAGCAGCGCCGTGAGAGCTGCCTGAAGCTGAGCCTGTTGCTGCGGGCAGAGGGCACCGCGGCTGTGCTGCTCTGAGCAGCGCGCTGCACAAGTGTGACAGCTGGTTTGTAATTCTGCTGCGTTTTATACTTTCGTCTCCTTCTAAGCGTGCGGGGGTGCCAGGCAGGCTGCCGGTCTGAGCCCTCCAGCCGCCGCTCAGCGGACTGTGAAACACGCGTATTTTATTTATTCTGAAGCTGCGTGTGCCTGGACTCGGCTGGCACGGGAGCAGAGCGCGGTCCAGAGCGATTCGGGCAAAGTATTGGCTATCAGCGCTGCGGCTTTGAGCACCCTCGCTCCACTGCTGTTCGCCCTGTGTGGTCCGTGGTGACTTTAAAATGGCAGATTTAAAATACCGTTTCAAAGATAGATCATTCTCTGCGCCCTTAAATTGAAGTCCTCTTTCTGCCGAAACAGAGCCATTAACGGCAGCCGCCACGGTGTCGTTTCAAAATAGAAGGAGTTAAGTTGTTTTGCGGCCAGGTACTCACCTTTTCCTGAAAATGATTAAGAAGTGGAAGTTATGGTGATGGTGTACATTGCAGATCAATTAGAAAATAGGTTTAGTGGTAGTTATAATGGGAGAAAAAAATCTTGGAGGTAATTGTGGTGCGTGAAATTGCTTCTTCAGCTTTCAGTGGATGAAAACCACCTCGATTCTCCTAATTATATACTTCTGAACTCTGGCAAAGTATTTTGAAAAAGAATCACTGTTTCAGCTTTTGTTGAACGAAAATGTTCTTCTTTAGAAGTTTTGTCTGAGTGTATAACTTTGGACCCTGTATTCCAGTCTGTCACTTGAGAAATCAAATTTGATATCTTCTTACTGAAAATTAAATGACAGGGCACTTGAGCTGTTGTGCACAGGGGAATACTTTCCAGGTTCATTTACTGTCTAGAGCCTGTATCTGAGAAGTATAATGGAGTCTTGCTTAGTACTGTGATCAGTTGCCGGGGAGGGAGAGAGGGAGGCAACCATTAAGTAAATGGTCATGTTTTGGGTGAGGCTGTCTCTTGTCTTCGGCCTTCGCAGTGTTCAGCCGTATCTTCCTTCGGCATCTTACAGTACAATGTGTTTTCACTATCTTTTCATTTTAAATTTTGGGGATTTTTTTCTTTCTAAAAGCAGCAAATTTTGGAAGTGTTTGGGAGGTTTATTTGGCGCATTATTACATGTTGAAAAATCACAGATAAAATTACAGAGGAACCACTTGTAAAAAATAGTTCGAGTTAGTAACAGAAGTTGTTTTCTGAAAAATTCTTAATTGTATTTGCTTCTTTCTTTTTATCATCATGACTTTCATTTTCAGATCCTAGAGCTCTCTGCTTGCAACTGGTAGAACGTGACCCTCCCTTTCCTTATCTCTTTTCTCCCCTACGTTCTTTTGCACCAGACCCTGTTGAGACATCCAGTCCTAAAAACTTGAGGTTTAAAGTTTCTCTTTTTAAGTCATCTCTCAAGCTGCAGCTGCTTACCTTGGGCAGAAGGCTTTTTGTGTTCTAAAGAGTAAGTGGCTGCTGCTACTTTCTCTTGATCAGGGCTTCACAGAGGAGGATTTCTTCTTCGAAGACAAAAGCTGCCATGTTCTGTCTCTCTTGCTACAAGAACTTTGTACAAGAACTTTGCCAGGGCTGTGGACACATGTGGTACAGTTGTGGAGCTAGGAAAAAGTGGTTTGAAAGTCCTCCTGAGACTTATGGACGACAGCTTGGACAGATCTAGAAGGCAGAGAAGTGGATTAGAAGGTACAGAGGAATGATGTTNCCCGCCCCAAGGCAGGAATCTTTCAGCTTGGATTGAGTTTGTGATTGTTGAGAGAGCCATGGGAGTGGTGTCATTAGATGCCAGTTAGATTGAACATTATTTCCAGATCCCTGCTTTTACAGAAGTGTTGGTTTCCTAATGTGCTTTTTTTCTCATCCATTGAATATTAGAGTTGTCAAGTCCGTGGTCTTGGTCCTCAAATGAGAAGAAGAAAAGAGGTAAACATCCAGATTTGAAGAATGTTGTTGGCCTGGTACAGCCTGATGTTTCAGGATTGCTGCAAACTCATACTTCAGTTGCGTGTGTTACTTTTTGGACACTTGATTTGTGAAAAAAGCCGAATACATGAGGTGTATTTCAGCACAGCCATATTCAAGGGAGGGAGCTGTGTCAGGACTGGGCTCAGTGAACTGATAGAAAAGAAAGAAAAATGGAGGATTTCCATCTCTGTGTCAGAGAAGCTTTGATCTCCAAAACCAGCTTTCTTTTCTTGCAGGTGTTAGCAAAAGTTTCTCAGCTTTTGCTTGCAGATTTTGTTGTTTTCACTGACAGTTTTGGTAACTCGCTGGAGTTTTGTTGGGTGTGCGAGAAGGAGCAAGGACTTTCCCCCACAACAGTGATTCAGCACAGGAGTGGCAGGAGGTGGAGTTCACCTTTCCAGCCTTGGTTACAATCTGCACCTTAAGCTCTGAAACTTTGCTACCATATCCCAGTGATTTATGGTGCTTATAATTTTAATGCCACTGACGTGTTTTAGAGATTATTTGCATTCTTAAATCTTGCTTTCTTAAATCTTACCTAAGTGTTTCTTCACAGATAAAGCAGTTGACAGAGACTACGCATACTGGAATTTTAAGTCTTTTGCTTATCAAAAGTCTGCAGCAGCCATGTGAAAGGCTCTGGATGTTTTCACTTTCCTGGCCTGACCTGCCTAATCTATGTAGAGGTAAAAACGATTTATTCTTCAGTATGAGCCTGTCCTTTGGCAAAGCTTCCCACTGTGTCAGTGGTTGTGCTGAGAGGATCCCATTGGATAGGGACCAAAGTTTATGCATTCTTACCTTGGTGTGCTTCAGGCCTTACCTGTCAGCCGCCCTCAGTGTTGAATCAGAGGGCTGGAGCTCAGGTCATTTATTTGTCCTTGAAGAGATCAATCCTCTGGCGTCATGTGTGAGTTTGTACTAGGTTCAAGCAGGCTTCAATGTGAAACTGATAGTAGTTTTGTTAGTCTGGAAAGAACCTCCAGTTCCTATATTTGCATGTAAAATATTATTTCTCGCTATATTGGAGAAAAAGATACTAATTGCTAGGAATAGGAATGCCAAGTTGGTAAGTTGGAAACTGTGGGAAAGAGTGGCTTTGAGATGGATTGAATGTCACCGTCTTCATCTATAATTAGACATTTTAGTCTATTTCTAGAACACCCTATATTTAACTCATCATCAACATTTCTGTGTGAATATACCAGATACATTTTTTTGTTTTGAGGGGAACGTGCTGCACTTCTTGAATGTTGCCGTTAGTGTACTAACGGTTTCATTGCTTCACTTGTGAGCTCCTTCCACATTTCCTTCACCTTCTTGCATGGTAGTGGTTTGACTTCTGAAGTGGGCTGAGTATAAATGTCATGCCACACAACTCATAAGTTTCTGTCTTGGAAGAAGGGGATGAGCTTAGGTGATTCCAATTTTTGTCTGCTCTTGAGAGAAAGAAACATTTTTACTTATTGTGGTTGCATATACTATTTTGTCATGCTTATGTTCCTCTAGAGTTACTTGTGTTTTTCATGAGATCTGACAACAGAGTGAATAAAGCTGTCAGGTTAGAAGAAAACTACCTTGCTCTTCTGAGCTTTGTATCAAGTCACTTCTCCTGTTCTCCAGTTTTCAGTTATCTTAGTGTTTATTCAGTTTTAAGTTGCAGCTAGGGAAAGAAGCAGCAAAATATGATTGTGAAACTACAGTTACAATCTGTGATAGCTAGTGCTGACCACTGTCAGAAAATTAATGTTTAACTTGCCCTTCCAACCAGACTCAATTTCAAGTTAAAAGCAAGTTGACAAGAGCACTGTCAGTTTCCCCTTCTTTGTGCCTGCTACACGTGCTGCCCTACATAATTTTGGAGCTAACAAGAATAGTTTCCCAAGGATGTGATGACATGGTTTGTTTTTAGTGGAGGCTGTGTTTCCAACCGGAAAATGACCCTCTTTGGAAGAGCTTTCATGAAAACTGTGTCTTGAAGGCACCAGGGCTTTCACATTGTCTGCTGATGACAGAATTTGCCTGGCATTGTCCTCGGAGGTGGTGGTTACTATATCCACTCGCATCCTCTTGATGCATTTTCTGTTTTGTGCTGTCATTCCCCCATCTCCAGAGCCTCTGTAAACTATTTACTCTCTGTAGCCATTCAAGCTTTGTCCCAATGCCTGTAAATTAAGCATGCAAACCAGAGTATTGGCTACCAAGAAAATAATTGTGAAGGTTACAGCCCTTGGAGAGCAAAGGGTCTCAAACTGCGCACATTGCAAGAATTCACTTTCCTGTCTGGAGGTGCCTCTGAAGCAGCTTGTTGAGAGCTATGTGAGCCCAACAAAGGGCTCCAGGTACTCTTGGTGGTGAGCTATTGAGACCAACCATCCTGTTGCTTCGGTTTTTTTTTTTTTTGGAAGACCAACTAATGTTTACTTCAAAAAGAGAAAAGAAGGAACTGTAGAGAGGAAGTGTCTATCTGGGGACCTTTTTGCTTTACAGACAAAAGATGGGTTAGTCATATGAATGAAAATGAAACTTCTGTGTTGAAAAACAGTCTAAAGTTTGCTGAGGATGGCTTGCAGCATTTTCAAAAATGCTGGTCCTTTTCGGTGAAAAAAGTGTATTTCTTTTAGTATCAATTCAAAGCAACAATGAAATAAGTTTCTTTTGAAGCGGTGAAGTGAAACACAGTTCTAATTTGTCTGAACTGGCTGTAATCTGAGCAACCTGATCTACTTGAGGATGTCCCTGCTCACAGTAGGGGGATGGACTAGATGACCTTTAAAGGTCCCTTCTGACAAAAACTATTCTATGGTTCTTATGCAGAAACCATTAAATTTAGACCATTTAAATATGGACTGTGAAGGGATTTCCAGAGGAAAGAAGCCACCAGAAAGTTACTTTTGGCAGAATATTTTCCTATTTGGGCACTTCTGAAATAGGTATATCTGATTATGAATGCTTGATGTAATGCAACATTCTACCATTTGTTTTTATAAAGACCTACTTGTCTTTTAGTATGGTTGTTCAAATGAATGTATTAAATCTTGTTTCAGTGGTACTGAACTAGAAACAATTCTTAGCAGTAAGAAATATTGAAATACTTTTTCCAAACTACAAGATAAGAGCTTCGACTTGCAAATGGTTTGGGTGGGTTTTTTTGTTTGTTTGTTTGTTTTGGTTTGTTTTTTTTATTTTTGGGTTTTTTTGTATTTTTTTTAAATTGCGATAGGGGTATTTGCAGAAGAGATTTAATACTTTTGAAGCAATGTAGCTAGAAGGGTATATTTTGTGTCTAGATTGTGGTGTTCGTAGTGTTTAAAGCATCTCTTATGGGCACCATGTGTTCAGGTGGGCTTCAGAAGCATTTTGTCAATTTGTGCTTTTAGATTTCATAAGCAGAAAAGCTGTGATGACATTTATTGATGTACGATGACGTGAAATATGTGCATTTGAGAGGAGAGATGGTAGCAGATAGTACTTGCAAATAGCTGGCTGGGTAAAATCCCATTGCCTTTAGCGAGGAAACCCAGGACTACTGATGTATGCATGCTGCACAGATGCAGCGTGGCAGTAAAAAAAGGAAATAGAAGAAAATGAATGTGAAATTTGGTGGGTTCATTTTTGCTGCCTTAAATGAGGATCTCTAGGTGGGTTGAAACCTCTAGTGTGTGGAGAAAGCAGTTTCTTTCTGACAGAGACTGCCTTTGGAGGACCTGTTACACCTTCTGTCATGAACAAGCCTGGTATTTATTAACTAGATGGGAGAATAATGCTAGTGCCTTGATGTTGGCTCTGGTATTTTCACACACCACGTGCTCACAGAGCTTAGGTGCACACTGAAGGTGCTTCAGCCTCCCTCCAGCTGCTTTTTCACTCACAAGTGAAGGCCGCCTGTGTAACCTCCCTGCCGGCTTGGTGGCATATCCCATCAAACCCACACAGCAGTGGTTTTCGTGGATGTGCCCTGGGGCAAAGGAGGGACGTTGGGCTGAGCAAGTTTTACTCGGATAATGAACTGTCCTGGAGGTGATGGGTTGTAAATCCTTAAACAGCTCATTTAGTATCTGCCCAGGCCCTTAGCTTGCCCTTAGGTAAGACTCAACAGTAAAGCTGTATTAGTTGAGGTAAAGTTGCAGTTTAAGTTCTAGATGTACGTTTTTGTGAGCATGCGAACCTGCACCAGTCCAGTTTAATTTAAAATGTGCCTTTAGTGAAACAGTCAGAGGTGGGCATGGTCATTCCTGGATGTTTCCTTGGCAGGAGCACTCAACCAGCTGCTTGAGGACTGCCATCCTCGTTTTTTCTTGCTGACAGCATAGATTGTTTCCTAGTGCTTTATTGCCTTCCCCTCCTATCTGCAGTCCAAGCTGTTTGGAGAGCAACCTTTCCCTTATCTGGTTCAGCCAAGATGAGCCAAGCTGGCAAGTCAGATGTTGATGCCACAGAAGTTGCTGGGCTGGTTGACTAAATCAGATTAGGGATTGATTTCAGAGTGGTGAAGCTGTGGAGTTTTTAAGAACTGGAGTTGAGCGATAAGGGGAAGGACGAAGCAGCACAGTTGTCCTTGGAAAAGGACCATTTTTCATGGTCAATGCTTCAGCAAAGGGATACTTCAGATGATTGACTAACTCTTTCCTACGTGTCACATCAAAACTTGTTTTCCAATGAATTATCTGAACCACAGCTAGATGCTTCTGATGGAGAAGAGGAATGTGTTAAATAATAAATGAAGTATTGCCCAAAGTTATGTAAAGGCATAAGTCTCAGTAATGTAAAATGGGAGGAAAAGATGTTGGCTTGTTAGTTGGGGATCATGTGCAAATAAAAGCTTTTGGTGAAGGCAGAAGCTTGGGCTTTTTTGTTCTTTTTACTTCTGTGAGAAGAAGGGGAAGGAAATGCAGGGATGAGAACTGCATTGCTGCAGTTTTGAAAGAATGTTAACTTCTTGCTTTGTTTGAAAATATTTTAGTTATTCCTGTCTGCTAAATCAGGTTATTGAAATGAAATGATGACCTTTGCTCTGAGCCTGAAACAATCCAGAAGGAAAACAGGTGTTTGAGGAGATTAAACCTCTTACCTCAGCTAAGAAGTTGTCTGGTAGGGCTGAGGATCTATGGGTACCATATTCTTGCTGAGACTAAAAATGTAAGAATGAGGAAGAATTTTAGAAGTTGATTATGGTCAGTTGCCAAGAGCAATGCCATGATAAATTATTAACTCATTGCACTGTACTGCCTTGTAGTGCAAACAGAATAGCTGGTTATTGTGCTCTGCTTGATAAGTCAACACTGTAAAAAATTCCTCAGTTATCTGGAAAATGTCTTCTTTGGGGTGTTTTTTAAAGGGATACACTAGAATTAAAAATCATGTTCCCCTCTGCTGAAGCTGGTTAAAACCAGGAGAAATCCATGGTGGCAGTTTGGTTTTTTCTGTCTGAGAAGCCTGGTCAGCGGCTGTCGGTCAGCTCAGTTTCGCTTTTGCTCCTCTCTTTCCGCAGTGCTTTGGTGAGGTGTGGTCCCTCCTACCTTCCCAAAAGACACACGGGAGGGAGGCAGTTGGGCTGTTAGGTGCAGGGATGTGAGGCACGTTGACTCATAGCTGTTCTGCTGGAAAAGCCCTTCTGTGGAGACCACTCCTGCCGTGTTAGCTGTAACTGAGTCAGAGGAACAAATGCGGGAGCATGTGGGTACCTTGCTGATGCAGCGCAGCAGCAGTCTCGAGGAATAATTTTTCAATCTTTTCGGAATGGCTTAAGTCATCCTGATTTTTGTTTTGCTTTTATAAATGGAAATACCGCAACATTTACCTTTGTACTTTTGCTTAAACTATACTGAGCTTGGAAACTTAGATGATTTTAAGGTGCCTCAAAATAATTTTTAAACTAACATGCCCCTCCTGCCTCTTATATTAGCCCTATACTTCTTACATTAAATTTCTAAATTAATAATCTATAATTCATATAATAGATATGAATTTGCATATCTATCATTTGCCATTTGTAAATATTACTTTTTCGTTTGTTATGCTTAGAGCTAGTACTGTAGTAATACACCATGAAATAAGTATGTGTGAGAATTTTGAAATGTTTCCTGTGATAAAATCTGTTGTTCTGTAGCAGGACACAGATGAACTTTCAGGGTTAAAAAGAATATCCAGCTTGAGAGCAAACCGTTTCTGGACCAGTGTCAGCATCTGCCACCCCAGTTTTCTTAGGAAAACATTGAATCTTGCCAGTACATGTTGCAAGATATGACCAACGTGACTTACAAACTAAGAAGCAAATCTGCAGAATGCTGTTGGCTACATAGTATTGTTGGAATCTGAGATGGAAAAGACTTTTTTTTTTTTTTTCTGTTCTCCTTTTGCCAATCCAGCAAAATTTAGTGAGGTTCAGTTCATGCTGCAAGGCTTTTTTGTTCAGAAGGGCTTTTGAGCAACCATTACTTTTTGTATCTTTTATTTTTTTAAAATTTGTTGGCTGTTTGGGATTACTTGAGTACTTGTCAAGGGCGGGATATGTGTCTTAAGTAGATGTCCGAAATGCTGCCGAAGCAAACGTTCTCTTAGTGTCTGATGGGTCCTAGTTTAGGACTTTCATTCTGATTTCCAAGGCATGAAGTGGTCAAGCGTTCAGCGACGTGGAGTTATCTAGTCTTGTCTTTTGAGGCAGGGGAGACCTGTGGTTCTGTGGAATAACCCAGGTGGTCACAGACTTTATGTGAGAGCACATGACAGCCAGGGACAAAATATGCTCTATCAGAGGAACCTAACTGAGGAATATGTTTCTAAGTTAGAAACAAGGAGAATTTGGACCCTATTCTTTTTCAGGGAATTGCAAACCTCTGACTTTGAGATGGCTGTTCTACTAAGAGTGCCAGTCACCAAATGAAGGTGTTTTTATTCTGAACTGTTTTGGGATGGGGATGAAGACCATGTTAGGATGGAGCACCCTGGTTGTGTGAAGGGTAAAATGTGTCAGATACTCCTTGAAATCCAGTGAAGATGTGTACTGCTTTTAAGTTTATGCAGAATATTCTCCTAGACTACAACAGTACATGATAGTGTTAAATCAATTGAGTATCTACTGGTTGCTGTATTTCCCAACTTAATTACATGACTGACATGTCTTCTGTTGCTTTAACTGGCAACCCTGCAGATAACAGCACAAACTTGGTTTTCCTCTGTTTTATATCAGCAGTTGGCCATTGATGGAAGAAGGATATGAGGCCATCTTAATAATTTCTTATCCTACCTGAAAATACAGTTTTTAGGCCGACTAGGTAGATGATGTTTTCTGACAGGTGATATTATGGGGAGCAGAAGACAACTTACAGAGGAGCTGAGTATAGCATGTTGCTTCACATACAGATAAATTATAGCTGTGCTGGAGTTTCTGCTTTTCACTGAAGTTCTGCTTTGTCTAGCAGTTGGTTTTTGTGCTTACCATGTGGGTACCAAATGCTTCTTCAGGGTTTCAATTTTACAGTAGACTAATAGGTGTGTTACTCTAGGTATTAGTGTTGGAAAAGCTCTGTAGATCGTTAACCTGTCCCCATTTCTAGGACAGGGTGGTCGTAGAAAAGGCTGGGTCTGTATTTGGCAATGGGTTTTTCGCCACTGATTGTGGTTCATGTCTGAAGATTTCAGAAAGAACTTTAAAATATTTCATCTGTTAAGTAAAGTAACTTGATTTCTTGGTGGTGTACAAGCCTGGTTGAGGAAGACCAGACTTGAAAACCTCCACAGCTGGCCTGCCCGTTGTCCGCGGCCCTGTGAGATGAGAACATGCCACCAGTGTTTTGCACGCTGCTTTGGTGGCCTTCTGGGGCCGCGTTTCGCTACGCTTGACCTGTTTGCTTCTTTATCCATCCATCTGGCTGGCTGGCTGCACGGGGGCCTGATTTACTTCTTTGTTGTTTTTTTTTTTCCCTGTTTCTCCGTAAGGTGTCACAGAGTCTCTGCTGCTCAGGGGCGGCCTGGGCCCGCGGAGGGGGACAGACCTGGCTGTGCGGGCGGGAAACGCTCGCGGCTGGGCCCGGCTCTCTTGGGCTGCGCTTCCTGTCGGTTAAACCACGAGCGGGGAGCAGATGCGCCAGCCATGGCAACGCCGCCGCCTGCCCCGGGCAGCCAGTGGGACACCGGCTCTTCTCGGCGCCGTGCTCCGTGCCCCTGCGCCTCGCTGTCCCTCCGAGCCCCTTCTTCAGACACCTGAGAGTAAAGACCAGGGTTTATTCAGTTCAACAGAGCGCAGGCGTTGAACTCCTGAATTGTAAGAGAGTAACCATGGGAGTTATCCTAACACAGCGAGAGCTGAGGTCCAGAGTTTCGTTTTCCACAGCTGCCAGTGTGGGAGGTTTTAAATGCATCTGAGAAACGGGCAGGTTGGGCCTCAAGTCGTGCAATTTCACGAATATCTTTCTGAGCAGGTAATTGCCACATTACCTGGCCAGTTTTTATTGTAAAATCCGTGATATTTGGGCTCCTTTTCTTACTTTTTAATTATTGATTTTTTCATCTCAATACACCTGTGGTTTTGAGACAGCTCTGGCTTTCAGTTAAACAGCTTTCTAGCAGTGCACAGAACAAGCACATGAAACCTTCTATTGTAAATGATGTGATGTTTTTAATGTAGGTTGCATGATTTTCTGAAGATATGTATGTTATTGCAACATAATTACTTTACTGAAACTAGAGCTCTAGTAGTATCTACGCCAACATCAGGTTTTGGAGAACCAAGTACTCTGCACATCAAAATTATTTTAGAACTGAAACTGTGCATACATTTCAGCCTCTCATTTGGTGATCTTCTCTTCCTCATGTGACAGCATAGCTCCCAGAATACTGTATTTTTCTCTTAAACTGTGTGTTTGTTGACGAGCCAGCATTGAGTAGGGATGTCTTTGCAATGTGATAAAAGGTTTCTGTACTATATACTCTTTAAAATAGAGAGTCTCAGCCTGAGAGGCACATTCCTTAGGGTGGAGAAGAGTAGAAAGGTTGTAGAGGTGGTGAGATTGGATGGGTAAGGAGTTGGGTTTTATTTTGTTGCTGCAGGTTTAGGTTTTTTCCTCGTGCCTCGTGTTGGGCTGTGGGGCACTCTGCATCGCGGCCGGTGTGAGAGGTTTTGCATACACAGAAGAGCCGCTCTCACAGAGGCAGGCACTGCTCTGAGCTCCTGGGTTTCTGCAGGGCCAGGAGCCAGCAGGACAAGGGCAAAACTCACATTTTGCCTCTGTGAAAGGCACCCGCTCTCGCTTTTCTGACATAGCTGCTCTGGAAGACTTTCACAGCGACAGGGTGATTCTGCTGCCTTTCTCCCTTTCAGTTTTTGAGCGCTGCTCTTCTCAGTACTGCCATGTTTGATAAAAGGAAAGATACAAACTGGGCACAGCCCCTGAGGGGAACACAGAGTAAAACCTCCACAAAACCGCTTGAAGTGTGTGGCATCTTGAAAAAAGACATAGATTTGGGGGTTTTTACCCACCCCCCCACAATTCTGATATTATTTCATTGTACCTATGGTCACAATAAACCACTGAGTCTTCACAGAAGCAGATGAAATGTCAGACAATAGAAATGAAAAAAAGAAAGGAAAGTGGAGGATAAATTAAAGGATGGATTAGAAACTATGTAAAGCAGCCTGTCTCTGCATTACCTTGTTTATTGTACTAGTTAATCTTCCATCTACCACTCAGCTTTCCCTTGTGTTTTCTTCTTTTGCTTTTTTTTTTGGTGCTTTTTTTGTCTGGTTGTTATTTTTAGTTCTTTATTGTGGAGGGTTTTGTATAGTTTTTTTGTTTGTTTCATTGGGGTTTTTTGTTTCTACTTTTTGTTTGTTTGGGTTTTGTTTGTTCTGTGGTGTAGGGTGGGTTGTTTTTTCTTTTTCTTTTTCTTTTTCTTTTTCTTTTTCTTTTTCTTTTTCTTTTTCTTTTTCTTTTTCTTTTTCTTTTTCTTTTTCTTTTTCTTTTTCTTTTTCTTTTTCTTTTTCTTTTTCTTTTTCTTTTTCTTTTTCTTTTTCTTTTTCTTTTTCTTTTTCTTTTTCTTTTTCTTTTTCTTTTTCTTTTTCTTTTTCTTTTTCTTTTTCTTTTTCTTTTTCTTTTTCTTTTTCTTTTTCTTTTTCTTTTTCTTTTTCTTTTTCTTTTTCTTTTTCTTTTTCTTTTTCTTTTTCTTTTTCTTTTTCTTTTTCTTTTTCTTTTTCTTTTTCTTTTTCTTTTTCTTTTTCTTTTTCTTTTTCTTTTTCTTTTTCTTTTTCTTTTTCTTTTTCTTTTTCTTTTTCTTTTTCTTTTTCTTTTTCTTTTTCTTTTTCTTTTTCTTTTTCTTTTTCTTTTTCTTTTTCTTTTTCTTTTTCTTTTTCTTTTTCTTTTTCTTTTTCTTTTTCTTTTTCTTTTTCTTTTTCTTTTTCTTTTTCTTTTTCTTTTTCTTTTTCTTTTTCTTTTTCTTTTTCTTTTTCTTTTTCTTTTTCTTTTTCTTTTTCTTTTTCTTTTTCTTTTTCTTTTTCTTTTTCTTTTTCTTTTTCTTTTTCTTTTTCTTTTTCTTTTTCTTTTTCTTTTTCTTTTTCTTTTTCTCTTTTTTCTTTCCTCCTGACTCTGTATGGGTTGAATGTTTTACTGGGAGAGGAAAGGGTAGGTTAGAAGTGATGCATAAAAAACATTCTGCCTCTGGTTCCTATGATAATTTGGGGGTTTTCATAACCATGATGATGTCTGCTGAGGAGCTTTTTGCGTGATGAGGCTGTGGTGCTGCAAGAAAAGCTGGAATGTTTGTTTTCCCAGAGACCTAAGTGAAAATTGTCGGAGGGCTGGAACAGCTATCCTCTGAAGAAAGTGTAAAAGAGTTATTCAGCCCAGAAAAGAGAAGACTGCAGGGAGATCTTGTTGCAGCCTTTCAGTGTATGGATGGGACTTATAAGAAGGATAGAGACATTTTACCAAGTCCTGTAGTGCCTGTAGATTTACATTGGACATAGGGAAGACATTTTTGACAATGAGGGTGGAGAGGCACAGGTTGCGCAGAGAAGTTGTGGATACCCTGTCCCTGGAAGTGTTCAAGCTTAGGTTGGATGGCACTGTGAGCAATGTGATCTAGTGACAGATGTCCCTGCTTCTGGCAGCGGGGTTGGACATCAGTGATCCTCAAAGGTCCTTTCCAATCCAAACCATTTTCTGGTTCTCTGCATTGGGGCCCGCATCAACTTCTGAGAGTTTAGCGAAGTCAGATGTGACTCAAGGAAGGACCTTTCATCTTCAGGAGATGCAACCCACCTTTGCTCCCAGTCATTATATGGAAAACTTAAAGCAATCTCAGTCCTTTCTTATGGAGGTGTTAGAGGTTCTTAGAATGAAGGGAAGGTAGGAACAATCTTATCCTTGTGGGTTAAAGTGGGGAAAAGCTGCAGTAGGAGAAATATGTCTCCTCAATTCCCCTTCGGTGTATGACACTGTAAGGATTTCTCTTTTGAGAAGAAAAATCTTATTGGAAGGGTTCCCCTTCATGAGAAGCATGAGTGGACTTGTGCAACAGCCCCATTCAGACAATGCCTGAGAGAGGGGGCAAGTGCATCCCAAGATATCTATATTACTGACTCTGCAGAGCCGAGGGGAGGTAGAAAGAGGTCTCCAGGTTTGTGAGCCACTGGCTGCAGTGAGATTGTGCTGCTTCCTTTTGCAGAATGAGACCGAGTTGGGCACACAGCTCAGCACAAGGTGATGGGGTGATTTTGCGTTTTCCCCAGGTGGTTGGGTTCACCCCCCTCAGCCCTGCCTGCTGCCTTGCTTCCCCCCACTGCTGGGGAGCCAGGCTGGCTCACAGAGCCCAGGGGTGGGGACTGCAGCTGGATGGCACAGGCGCATGCGCAGCGGCCGCCTCTGATGCCTTATTTAGTTCTGCAAAAGACATGGGAACTTGAATGATGAAATGAGGAGGAAGTGAGGCTTGAATTCTCTACACCTGGTTTGTGGGAGCTCTGAAAGTTTCCAGAATACACCGATTCTGTAGGTGTTTTCATGCAACACTCATAAATTCTGTGTCAAGTTCATTTCATTAGCAGTGAATTTCTGTGTCTCCTAGGAGCAGGTGTGTGCTCATATGAGAGTGACTTAGGCTTCAGTGAACACTTCCCCAGACATTACGAAATGAGAAATACTGTCCTGTCCAGACACTACCTTCCCTGGGGGGATCTTTGCAGACCCTGTTCCTTTTCTATAACACTCTTAAGAAAAATATTTTTGCTTTTTTATTTTAATCTTGTTGGTCTTTTAGTTGTGCTTTGTCACTGTTTGAAACTCCATGGTGGGAATTGTTAGTCTAACAACAAATCAGAAGATAATTTATATTCTCTTAATAGCCGAGTTCAATAGTTTGAAATTCCCCAGACAAACAGACTCCTTTCTGAATCCTACCCCATGCAAATAGTTTAGAACATGAATTTAGGCTACACTGATCTGTAAAAAGAAAAATGTACAAATGGCATGGGAATATTAGTTTCTGTCTTATTCTACATAGCTGCAAGTTAATGTGTTTATTATTGTAATTATGCTAAACATCATGAAGCATATGCATTTTTAGAATAACCTGAATGAATATATTGCATTTCGGAGCACATTGAAATTGGGAGCTTAAAGGCCCAAAAAGCTAACTTTTAATTATGTCTCGAGTGAATGGTCTTCTCCACTACAACTGTGTAAGCAGTCTCTCACCTTGAGAAAGTTTTAAAGGTATGAGTTTAGATATTCTCTGTTTGGGTCTTTAACTGAGATTTTTTTTCTGCAGACATTTAAATTGCTCGAGTCTGTAACATGTTATGTCCTGGATAGATGTTCAGTGCAGCAGAAATGTCTGCACTCCTCATACTGTTAATGCTGCTTCTCCAATTCAGGCAGCCTTCAGCACCTGATTGATTTAACCCAGCGGTGGCTTTTGGGGAAGAGCAATACTGAACAAATAGGTGAAGGGCATTGTTTTTAAAAAGGCATTTGGTTCAGGACTCTTAGTATGCAGGATTAAGAAGCAAAGACACTATCATGCTCCAAGTCCAAGGACTGGTGGATGAAAAGCTGGACGTGACCCAACAACGTGCGCTTGCAGCCCTGGAAGTGTTTTAAAACCCAGCTCTACAGAGATGGGGCAATTGAGAGCTGTTTTGCATTGTAGAAAGACCACATGGGGTAAAAATTACAGTGATTGGTGTTAGGAGTATTAGCAGCAGTGTGTAACAAAAGCTAATAGGCTGAAAAATATTTATAATATATTGTAACCGGGAAGTAAGTTAGCTTCTGATATTATGGTGTTGCATGTAACATCTTCTGTGTCTCACCCATCTGTGAGACTGATAATGGCATAAAATCTTTTAAAGCGCCTCTCAGTTGCCTCATCTCTGTAGGGCTGGGTTTTAATCTAAAAGAAAGCCAACTGCATCCTGGGCTGCATCAAAAGCAGTGTGGCCAGCAGAGTGAGGGATGAGGTTCTGCCCCTCTGCTTTGCTTTCCGGGGAGCCCACAGTTCTGCGATTCTGTGAAAACACCACAGTTCAGTGAATTTCTGACTGGGAACCTGAAAGGTAATGATTACCTTTTGAAAAGCTGGCTGAAATGAGACAAACATATGCAAGAGGGAAATGAGAACTGTGTAGAAGCATTTGCCTCTCAAAATGTTACTCTTAAAACATATCAAGTGAGTTATGCTGAAGATATTAGTATGGAGAAAGAAGTAAAGATGATGACCAAGACTGGAGATAAAAAGCTCAAACCTGCAGCTTCTCTGCAGGGATGAAGGAGTCATCTCTGGAAGGTTTAGAGACAAGTGAATAGTGTTGCTTTTTTCCATGTACAGTGGGGAGGTAGTGTGTCTACACTGGATGAGATTATTGGTATAACCTGCACATAGAACTCTTTGTGCTGTGCGCTCCACACCCATAAGTAGTTGGCTGTCTAGTAACAAGGTGGTTTGTATACCAAACAAGTTACAGCAAGAGCCTAAGGTCTGGGTTTTGTTGGTTTGGTTTTTTTTTTTTTGGTTTTGTTTTGTATTTTTAAGTCCCTCTGGCTATGTAATACTCACATTTTCTAACCACGACCATGTCCCTCCCTCCATGTCTCAGTGCTGTGTGTTTTGGTACTTTCTTAAAGTTGTATCCAATCTCAAGTTCAGTTTTAAGCTAATGTTTTAAAAGTATTCCTTGAGTTCAGAGCAAACTGATCATCAGGTGACTTTGCTCCCCTTCCAGCATGGTGCAGATCTTACCTATTGTTTTTTACTTGAGAATATCTGGAGTATTTTGTTCCTTATCGTCTTTCTCTTTGGTGAGCTGTGATGCCAGTACAAATTGCCCTTGCAGAAAGCATGTCCCAGCTCAGAGCTGTGACTCATGCTGAGGGAAGATGTACAGTTACAGCCTTCCAACCCAAATTAGTCTTCACCCTTCTACCTGCAAATTTAAAAGCTTATGTCCGTCAGTCTGTAATTCTCAATAAATTTCAATTTTTTTTGTTAGGTTTTAGATGACATGTGAGTTGCAGCGACAGTGATCTGTAAATTACGATACACTGGAAATCAGACAGAAGATTTCACCTCAGAAAGGAATAACAAACATCTTGCCTTGGGAGGCTCTTAAACATATGGTTTGTTTTGGTGTCTTGTTTAAGAGACCAGGTCTGCTCTGGCCTACATAAATGCTGTCTGAACTACCGTAAAAAACCTGTTCAAGTCAAAAATTAACTTGAATGCTCTTGTGCTAAAAAACTCCAGACAATTAGAAAAGACAAGCAGTGAAAAAAACTACCCCAGACTCCTCAGACTGGAAGGTTAGTGGGAGGGAGTTCAGAAATCTGACTGATGGCTCTGACTTCCCTGCGTGCAGCTGCTCCTTATCAGTCTGCCTGCTGGTAGCTATGGTTTGGTACTTTGCACCTCTTCTTAAATTACCTTTCATTGCCATTTCTACAGGCTTTTCATTCAAGTAATTCCACTTGTGAGATGTTAGGCGTTGTCATCTTTTCTTGGGTTGGGCAGTTTTGTTGCTTTTTGGGGTTTTTTGAATCTATATGAAAACTCAGTGCAAGTATCAGCTTTGTGATTTTGACAGTAGGAGATGTGTCTTAATTTTTCCAAGAGATTTGCTGATGGAGATTTGTGTGTCCTGTCCTAACCTCATGAGTAAATCCCTGCCTGTGTTAGGAATAGTGTTGGACTCTCCAAGCCCTTAAAACCAAAAACTTCACAGTACTACTTGCCTTAGTTCACTCATCAAGCTATTTCAGAAAAAACATCTGAAAAGAAGTAATCTCAATTGTTGTGATTGAATGGGTGACAAAATGGACCTTTGGGGATGTTTAGAGAAGGTGTGTGTTGGGGCACTGTATAGGTGCTCTGCCTGGTTACAGATTGGAGAAAACAGGTGACTTCTTGCCTGGTGCAAAAGTTCTCACTGATTAATTCCTGTGGTATAACCATTGGAAATGCACGACTGAGTACTTAATTTCTTATATTTATGGGTAAAGTTAAATGAGGATCTTTGTGGCAAATAGATTAAAAAGCTTTGGGCATGGTTTGCAAAAAGGTGTTTTAACTGATAAGCATTATAAATAAGAATGAAATATTTATCTATATTTAATTCACGTGTCATTGTTAACCACAGTGCTAACTTAAAAATAAATAAAAGTGTTCTTGTAAATGAGTAGAATCTCTCAAAGACCAAAATGCTTGTCTAGTGCTGAGTTAGAGCAGCTTAGTTGCAGTGCTTTGTGGTATGGGCTGTACTGTTTCTCATTACAAGCCTTCTTAGCCATTTCTTTTTTGCTTTGCCTTGATTGGCTCTGTGATTCTTATCTAAAGGAGTAAAAGTTACTTAAGTAAAGATTTAAGTTAAGGCAGCATGTAATTAAAGTTCTTTTTGTGTGTTTCATCTCTGCTCTCTTGAGTTAGCTTGCTTGTAAGAGTGTGATGGTGTATCACCCTACATTCTCAGCTTTACCAAAATGGACCACTGCTCCCAAGAAGGAGGATGCCTGAACAACCCTGGATGAGTTGTAAGAATATACATTATACATCTGTTTAAGTCCAAGATGCATGATGAGCATGTAGGAAAGCGAAGGTACCTGTCATACAAGAAAATACCTTGTGTAGTCCTCTGAAGCACTACCCCTGCAGCTGATAGCCATGCATCTTCTGTAAAAAGGGAAATCGCTGCTCCTTTTGTTCCAGCATTGCAGGGTTTGACTTGCCACTGTCTAAATTGTAGGCCCTTGTCTGTGGAAATAGGGTTAGCAGGACACCTTCCAGAAGGGGAAGTTGGGCCAAAAGCCATCAGGGAGCTGGTGGAACATCCTGGCAGCGCCTGGTGGAAGCCCTGAGCAGCACCACATCCTGGCTGGGCAGAAGGAAGGCAGTGTTGCAGGGAGAGCCGCGGGCTGGAAGCACCATCTCCTGGTGCCGTTCTGGGTACATGCTGAGAACATGCCTGCCTGCCTCCTGCTCTAGCAGCAGGGTCTGAGGGGAGGCAAGGAGTCAGTGTAATTACCTGATCTTGAACCCACAATGGGAATTGGGCTTTCTCAGACCTGCTGAGATAAGTGGCAAGTGCTTCCAGATCAGGGATCTCATTGGAGGTAGGGTCTGAAGGTGCAGGTTTCTTCTTGCAGGCATCTTGGAGCCTCTGTTCTTGGTGTAGCCTGCCTGTGTTCTGCAGTTCCTAAAATGAAATCTCACTCCCTCCTGTTGCTGTGAGGTAAGAAGGAAAAATGACTCCTCTGCTGCAAGTGTTCTGTAGGTGATACAGTCCAGAATAAACGCTTCTCCTGTTGGTAGAAAGGGTTAAGCATTGAGGGCAACAGGTATAGGCAGACTTAGGTATGTGATATGTTCGACTGTTTTGCAAGGTGCTATAAATGTTGGCTCCGTGTAATCTGATACCAGGGTAGGACAGGCTAACCTAATGGAGGAAAATAGACAGCAATGTAAAAGAACTGGAAATTCAAGTCTAGCTGACTAATACCAGCCTGCTCCAGAGGCTTTTGACTGTTCATTTTGCTGACAGCTGACAGCAAATGAGAGGCAAACAACAGAAACATGGCCTAATCTGCTCTGTATTCTTACAGATTTTTTAAAGACACAGCAAAGGTAAGACCCTTTATATTTCTCAACCTGGCACTTGCTGAATGTAACCTTGAGCATAAACATTGATGATAACAGCAAAATACCAAACTGAGGCTTGAAGTCCAGATCTGTGAGTTTGGGAAAGGGGAGGCCTCAGCGGCTTCTGTGTGGATTAGTTTGTGCCCCTTTCTAGCTGGTGCACGTCCATTAAATTTAGATTTCTGCAATTGCTCAAGTACTCAAACATAGAAATGCAAATCACACAGCACTTCTGTGGCTGTGTCAGGGAGTAATTTTGAACTTACTAAAATATTTTGTTTGTTGCGCTTGACAGTCCAGCTAGAAGAGTTTTTTAAAAACTTAATTGCAAAATGAAATCCACAGAAAGCTAAAAATCTGTGTTGTAGAAGTTGTAATGGGGTTTTTACTGAGCTGGGTCCTGTAGCAACTTTTGCAGAATGCTGAAACTCCTGTGGGAGTTTAACTCCCTGATCTAGAATTACTGATGCTTGGCTGGAAGAGGTTGCCTGGAATAAGAAACTTTTAACTTGATCTTGATCTCTACTGGCCTCTTATTTTTGTTTTCCTCATTAATATATATATATAGTGCTCATTTATAGTGCAGCTAAAAAAAAGTTACTGTTTTTGGCCATCCATTTTTGTTTGGTAAACTTAACTTTTATCTGTAGGTGATTTAAAAATAATGGCTGTTACTTATTTAGGGGCAAAATAGTTTTTAGAGAACGATTGACAGTTTTATGTCAGTATTGGACTGACAGACTGGCAACTGGTAATTTGTGAAGTATGGCACTCTTCCAAAGCAATTATATTTAGTTCCTCTGATCTTTCTTCTTCCCACTTCCACTATTTCATTCTCCTGTGTGTATGCGTTAATCAAAAGAGCAAAAATCTTTCAGGGTCAAACAGTTCTTCCCCCCTCCACCCCTCTTTTACAGGTTTCCTCATATCCTGTTTTAGCTGTCTTGGAGTTCAGCCCTTCAGCTCTTTCTGTATTGGTATCTTTACCTTGGAAATCAGTGAAATTTGACTTATCTGCAGTTCTATTGTTATAGATGCTTTTAGGCTTGTGGCCTTAATGCTCCATAAAGGGTGCTATTAAATGCCAGAAACCAGTTAAAGGTGCCTTTTAAAACATTTTTTTTGTGTGTCACTGGAATAGAATTTTTGGTTTGCAAAAATTTCTGAACCAGATTTGGGATTTCATCAATTTACTGTTTTCTTGGTATCTTTTTTAAAACAGCTTTTTGAGATTTTGTGCAGTGTAAAAAAATTAGGAAGATATATTTGATACTAATGTTACTTACTAATGCTGGTAATTTGGTTATCTTATTACAAGACATAAAACTAGTCCTGTCTCTGCAAATTTACTATTGGATAAAATAACATACACTAATTGTTGTAGGAGAGGAAGTAATGAGACATCTTTTGTTTTCCTTTCTCTCTGTAATTAGTATCACCACTTGATGAGCTAGACTAAGTGGACATTTGCAGTGTCATACCCAACTTGTAGTCCACCTATTCTGGTTTTGCAGTGTTTAATATATTACTATTTTTCTGGTGGAGAATATGTAAATCCTAAAGTGGGAAGTTAAGAGGAATAAAATGACAGCAAAATCCTGCATTTAGAGATATGTGATTGCAATCTGCATTACTGAAGGTTTGTCTTGTGTTAAGAAAGCTCTTTTCCATTGTTTTAAAGAAATCCTTATGTATTTGGGCTCGTTTGGTCTAATTACACTGAGCTGTTTGTAAAACATTTTACAGTTTTATTAAGCTTTTGACTTCTCTCATGTCTGTAGCAAGGAGATTGAGCAAGTACATCTAGGCTGATGCATTTTTAATTGCTTTCCTTTCATCCTTTCAAAACTAGTTGCTTCTTGACTTAATTGAATGTCTCCTTGTTCTCATTTTATTAGCTGGGAAATATGATCACCTGATTTTTTTCCTTTCTTTACCAATAGTGGTGAATTAACTACAAAAAGGAGAATCAAGGGGCAGACCAGGTTAGTGACTACCAAGAGTTTTGGACCAGCGAGCCACACTTCCCAGCCTCTGCATTTACTGGACATTAACATGTTTGCGTACCATAATGCAGTAGCAAGAGGAGAAGCAGGTCTTCACTATGAATGTTCTCAGCTGGTCCTTGGATCCACATTACATTGCTGAACAAGACCATGCTTCAGAAGCATTCCCTATAACAAAACCCGATGGTTTTGTTAGGGTAAGAGACCTTTGGATAGTCCTACAGAGAATTCTTAGATGGGCAGTCATGCTGTCGGTTGCCAGGGAGCTCGGTGTGACAGTGTGCTTGTGGCCAGCATTTTTCAGGTGATGAAGGCCTGACTTACACCCCCCTCTGGTTTTTGATGATGCCTATGCACAGATATTAGCTTTCCAAGACCAAGATGTTCATACTGCCCTGAGATGATGGTGCTCCTCTATTCCCTGGCTGGTAGACAGACTGTGGAATTCTTGCAGGCTTGGCAAACTCTGTGCTGTCCCCATGCACTGCCTGGGGGACTCTGTCCTTTTAGGTGCCCTTTTTGGGGGTGGGGGGGGGCAGTTCATCTTGTTTGTTTGGCTTTCAGTGGGTGAAGGGAATATCAAGCTAAATATTTTCCCAGCGGCACTGGGATGTTGATGAGCAGCAGTGGGTGCAGGTGACTGAACTGGAAGCAGGGAACGAGGACTTTTGTGTCCTTGTGGTATAGAGATGTGGGAGATTGTGGGTTTTTTTTAAAATCTTTGGTAGGCAGAACAGCTGCACCTGAAGTTCAAAGTCAAGTCAGTAGAAGGACACACACTTTGTACATATGCTTTGGTGTATATGTGATGCATGTGCACATGGCTGTGAAGCACGTTCATGCAGCTGCAGCTGATGTGTGTGTGTATGGGTCTGTGCAGGCAGATAGAGTAGGGGCTGTGCAGTGGAGCAATGCTACATGGCTTTTATCTAACTGTAGTTGAAATAAGTGATTTATCTGTGACCTGAGGCTTCAGTAACCCAAATTCAATCTGAAAAGTTTCAAAGCTGTATGAGTAGCCAGGTGATGGCTTAACCACTTCTAAAAATTTACCCTGCTCTTTTCTTTTCAGTGTCTAATGTGCTGAAAGTCGGGCAGCTGCAAATCGACGTTTGAATCCACTAAACAGTTTTGATTGGGATGGAAGGAGAGCTGGGGGCTGGCAGTCAAGGAGGAAAAGAGGTCCAATCTCTCACATGATTTGGGGAGGAGATGTGGGATGGAGTTGTCCCTTTATAGGGGATGGGTCATGTCCCATCTCCTTAACCTCTTCATATACTATGCAGCCAGTCTATGAAAATGCAAAATTCAGTTATTTTCATGCCTAAGAAGTGGGCAAGCAGGAGAGTGGATTTGGAGCCTCTATTCCCCCTGGAGTGTCCTTGCTCCCTTGCTTTAGGTCAGCTAACATTTTTCCTGTTGAGTTGGCTCTACATTGCTAGAGCAAACATTACAGAGAGGTGACTAAAACCCAGCCTGCCTTTTCCTTGCCTGATCACTTGCTCTTAACAGATGCTCAAATACTTTTTTTTTTTTGGAGTCCAGGAGCTGCAGTAGTAAAGCTGGGGAGAGCCTCAATATCATTTAGGTCACTCTTTAGGCCTGGCCTGTTGGTGGTAGGCTGATCTTTTGTTGCTGCAGCATAAATCAATTACTTAGAGTGCTCTACAGCTACACACCTACACTGATTTGGGGCTGCCTTGACAAATTGAGCATGCTGGTGGGAGAGGATAAAAAGCCTCAACCATGCTTTAATTTTTTCAGCTTTCCCAGCAGTGCTCTGCCAGGTTGCTGGGTTTGTGTACAACAGCTGTGTTACATAAATGTGCTGAATAAAAGGAACTTAAAAAAATATGAGGGAACATGGGAGATTGGAAGAAAAGGGTTTTCAGGGGTGGGGGAGTCTGTAAACAGTGCTGGAGTCTTTACTGTTAATAATCTGGAAAGGAATTTTGCCTCAAATTAAGTATTCAGGCTAAAAGAGATTGTTACCAAAAAAAGAGATGAAAATGTGATTTTTTTTTTTATTGTGATGGGAAAGAGCTTGTTGCTTGCATTTGTGTTTTTTGCTCTCTTTGGAGTAAATATCTTTTTTATGTCAAACGGGTTAATTTCACTGCTTTGGTATTGACTGGATTTTGCGTCAGGTTTTGGGTTTTATGCTTGTTTATATTTAACAGATAAACCCTCTTACTCTCTGTCCTCCTTGCTGTATATGCAGTGAGAGCCTTTGGTTTCCAGACAGGCTGCAAAACAGGGATTTATTGATACTGATGATTTCTTTGTCCTTGTTGAAAGCTCAGCAAAGGTCACTCTGTTGGCTTTTATTATGTCAGCTGCTCTTTGCACAGTTTGCCCTAGGCAGCATGGATGCTCTCAGAAGACTTGACTCTGTTCCTTATGTTGTTTCTTTCCTTCCTCAATGCTAGCCTCTCAACCATGTAGTTGTCCTATCTCCTTTAATTTGTGTGAGCAGTTGAAATACTGAGCCTTCAGAAACTTTTTGCACCAAGTGACATATATTAATTTGTTCTTCTTGTCATTTCATCAGTGCAGGTGCCCTGGGTCTAAGGACATGTTTCAAATCCCTTGTTCTGTGCAAACTTTTAATATTACTGAATAGTAAAAATTGATCAATGAAGAATGACACAGAATACTAAACTGTTAACATTTATGCTTGGTATGGACTATATATAAAGATCATTATTGGTCTGGGATTTCTGCATTAAGAGAATTGCAATATCATTCAGCTTTGCCCTCCTTTTTAAGAAAACCTGACTCGATGATGATACTTGTTCATTATCTTAAAGGGATGTGACTCTTCAGAAGGTGAACTCACTCTGGGTTGAACTATCCTTAACCTCTGCTGGTAGAATGGAGGAGAAATTTGAGTGAAATGGTGTGGTTACCATCTATGTGTTTGACCTCACCTGAGATGGTTTTCAGTCCTTCTGTTCAGATTTCCAGGTGATATCTTTAATCTTCCCTTTCCTCTCATTCTGTCCTCTCTTTTCCCTGTATCCAAGATGGTGTAGAGAAGCAGGGATTCAGCTTTGCATTTCTGTTAAGTGACAACTTTGACATTTCTAGGCTAGTGCTAATGCTGCAGACTGTCTTAGGAAATCAATGAGGAATTCCAATCTCAAGTGATTTTTTTCTTGTGTTGAATGAGTGGAACTGTTTCATCAGTAAATCAGAATTCAGATCTGCACTTGAAGCTTAAAGCAGCTAAGCTGGTTCTTATTTTAAATGTACGAATGATCTTATTAATTTAATGAGAAAGGCAGGGCAGGATGATTACAGTCATCTTTACTAACCCTAAATGGGACTGGATCCAGTAGCTAGCTGGAGGCATCTTTCAGCTCCTCTGGGATGCTCTCAGTACCACGACTTTTGTCTTCTAAGCTCCGAGCTGACCTTTAGCAAATTTTTGGGTTTCTGACTGGTATTTTGATGCCTGCTACATCTGCTCTAGTGTGGTGCTGTCATCTTGTTTTGTTGTTCTGCATTACAGTTCTTGAATGATGAGGTAGTGTGGCCTATAGTGGCTCGTATTATCAGGATTTGAAGGAGAATTTGTGGATTCCAACATGGAGCCTAGCTGCAATATTGCAGCTTCACCATTGGGACCAAAAATGTTGGTTCTGGAGGTATTTCTTAGAAGCTTTGTTGAATTGGTTCAGTTAGTCCTCAACAGGCTAGGACTGACTGGAGGGTATAAATGATGAAGAGTGGTGGGGAAAAAGTTAGGATGTCTAGCTGATGTCTAGGAGAGAATCCTACAGTGCCTCTTCTTGGATACCAGAGTAGCATGTACTAAGGTTTAGATTGACTGAATGTGCTTTTCGACAGATTGATTGAGGAGCTTGTTTCTAGATGTTGAATTCAGTGGATGAGGGGAGTTTCCAGGGGAATTGAAATAATTTGACTTCACTTTCAAGGATTAAGCAAAATTAAGATGTTTGTTTATATTGTCGTGTCTTAATGCTGCTTTTTATAATGTATTTGTACAACAATTAGCAAAAATGAAAGCAAAACCTTACTTCCTCTATAGTTCTGAAAAATTGATGTAAATTTTATGATAATATATATTGGGTTCCCTTTCTCCTTGGATTATTTGTATGTAGTCAAGATTACTGTGCATGTGAATAGAATTTACACATTTTATGCTGTTTGCAAATATCTTATTTTCTACTCGCAGATGTATGTAAAATCAGGCAGAGGATAAGTGGCATTACATAGCAAAAACAATAGTTGTGTTTGTGTTAGCCTACAGACAGCAGGACCCTGTGATAGTTGGAATCATGAAAGCACAGTTTATAAAAATAGATGTGAAGGAAAGTATAGCTGGTTTAGAATCCTGCTGGCTTCTTTGAAAAGCTGCTCCTGTTTTCTATATGGCAGAGAAAGTAATATGGGTTAAAGGAAAGCACTTTTGCATTATTCTGCTGTGTTGTTGTTGCCCAGTAGCTCTTTTACGATTACTACACACTGCAGCAGAAGTAATGAAAAATATCCTGCAAACAGTAATAGTCTAACTCCTTAACCTTTGCAAGGTTAGATATAAATGCTCACTAAAGCCTGTTCACTCACTTGTCTTTGGATTTGGTACTAATGTGGCTAGATGGTTTTTGTTTGTGCATTTATATCTAACCTTACAAAGGTTAAGGAGTTGGCCTATTACTGTTTGCATTTAGTGCACATTTTGGTATTGTAGTATCTACTGTAAAATACAAATGTTTTACAGAATAATGAATAACCTGACACTAATGGAAGAAAATGTCAGTTCCCAGTGCATGTGGGGAACTTTTACGATTTTTAGGGTAGCTTGATCTCCAGTTTTCCTTATATTTAAGAGCTTACCAGGTAGCCTGTGTCTCCAACATGTCCTTTACGCCGATTTTACATTGACTCTAGTAATTGTTACTGACCTTAGAAAGTTGCTGGGTCCTAAGAACTTGCAGCCTTTGTTCATACATGTGGCTTTAGTCAGTGTAAAGGCCATGATTATAAGCCCTTGCAGTATTCTGGTTCTGGACAATTAGCTTAACCCCCATTTAAACAGAAGTCTCCATTTGGACAACCGAGGAGGTTCTTGTTTTTCCTTGTTTGCTTTGTGATCCTTTACAGCGAAGTTGTCTTCACTGATTAGAGGGTGTGCCTTAAAATACTATTTAATTTTGTTGGACAGTTATAATTTATTCCTAAGCAGGAACCAAAACAGAAGTTGTACTTCAATAAATTTCTATACCTCTCTTCTCTTCTGAAAAAGTTGGTGTATCCTTGTTGGCTTAGATTGACCCACTTGATTCACTGTCTGTAGGCAATATTAAACTTTGTATTATGTAGTTATATACTTTATTTTCAGGCTGGAAGGATGGTAGGAGTCTAGGATGGGCCAAGCTGTGCTTACTCCCACTGTGCTGGCTGTGTGTGTCTACTTCCTAACGAGATCCACATCTTCTAAGAGGCAAGGCCAAATAATTAGATTTAGGGAAGTCCCTCAGGATTATATGGTTGCATGTAATGCTTTCAGTGCCATAACCCTGCCGAAGTATGGAGAAAGCCTTGTTAACTATGCAAGTCAACCAGTAAAATGGCAAGCACTGAGGTTGAAATGGTTCCTACAGCACTTCCTTCTCTGCATGTTCATGCATGCAACTCTCATTAAAGCAAATATTCTGTAGTTAAGGTTGTGGCTACTCTTACAAACTTTTTTAACAGCTAATTAGAGCACGCTTTGGAAGTTGGGGAGGTTCTCTTGTTTGCATAATCTTGGGTTTCCTGATTTCTTAGAAGGGTAGGATCTAGTGACTTAAATGCCTAAATGCTCTGCCATCACTACTTAGGAATCTGGGAATACCACAGTCTATATAGGAAAAACAGCTGTTACATTTCCTAGAGTGAGGGAGTACGAGTCTCTGACATGATCCTCCCTAATTAAATTGCTTGGCACTGGGGAGAGGAAGATGCTCTTCATTTTTTGAGTTTCAGCCTACTGCAAAAACAAGGCAAAGTTAAACCTCCTGTACGAAGGCACATGCTAATCATCACCAATGGCACTGACGTTGATTTTCCTGGGGGTCTCACTCTGGATGGGTACATGTTAAACCCCTGCCCCTTATTCTTTTGTCACAGCAGCTTTTAATCAAAAGCAGTTTAAAGAATTTTGCTCAAAACACTAGGAACCACACATTTTTCTTCCTTTAAAATAGACTAATTTAAATTCCTAGGCACCAACATACTCCTTTGGTTCCTAGTTTTAGACACCTGTTCCTGTTATTATTTTGAAATGCTAGATTTTTAAATCAATGTCTGGGTCACCTGAGTTGTATACAAAGAGTTCTTTTTGTGCTTGCCTCTTTCCCCAGAGGTGGTACAGCAAGCTCTTGGTCAGCTCACCCTGAGTGAGTTTACCTTTGTCACCAGTGAGTAACAACATGGGAGCTGTGGGCATGCATCCCTTCACTGAAGCTGTTTACATGCTGTAGTTGGAGATTTTTTTTTTTCTTCTTTGTACTGTGCAGTTTTTTTGATGGTTCTAATTTGCCATGACGTGGTCAGTGCTGTTTCCTTCCGGCTGCTTGCAAGCCTCTGGTAGAGATAAGGGTACATTTACAGTGCATTTTTAACATGAAGCTGAAGATCTGCTTCATGTAGGAACACGGGCACTCTCTGGATTGTACAAAGAATTTATTTATTGGTTTCATAACTTTGTAACAGGGATTCAAGATCCAGAGCATTTTACTTGCAAAACAACAACTTTGCTAAATTTGAAGTGTGTGTGAAGAAGAAATGTGATATACTTGGGGTATCCTACAGCTGAGTAGGTTGGTCTGAGTTTTGTATTTTTACTTTGAATAAACTGACAATGAGAGGTAATAATTAATGTGAAAACTGCATATCTGAATCAAATGAAAATATGCAGTTTTCTTTTTTTAACTTTTGTAACTTTTCCTTAGTCTCATGCTTTTAGTATGAAACACTTCGAAACTGATGTCTTATTTCCTGAAACAGTTCTGTTTCAGGTAATGAAAGTTCTCATACATGAATCATTGAAAGTAATACCTTTGGAGACACAGAAGTGTCTGACTTCCATGGACGTAGATAGAACAGTTTTAATACTTGGGAAAGCTTTAATGCCACTTGCTACTATTTCACATTGCTGAAGTAACAATTTTTTAATGATAATTTTTTTATTTTTCCTTCCACAGTGGTAAAGGCTATTGAGGTGGGAAGAACAGCTCAGGAAAGGATTTGCCTTGGTTTGTTTTGCTTTGAGAAGACAAGAGCCCAGGAACACCGATGATCTAAGAAACACAAACGTTGATACTCAGTTCATTTTGTGAACCTGCCTTTCTGCCCAGCTGGACCTCAGTGAAGCTCTCTGGTCTTTCACATTCAAGAACGTTTTTCTTTGCATGTGGAGCTGAGACCTGGGAATGCGTTATTATGGCAGCAGTTGTACAGCAGAATGAGCTTGTGTTTGAGTTTGCCAGCAACGTCATGGAGGATGAGCAGCAGGTATGGGATGGTGTAAGAAACCATATTTGTACAAGTTGGTGCTAAGGGTATTGCGAAACATGAGGAAAAAATGTGGTGTATAACACAAAAAGGAAACATTGAGGTCATTATTGTTGCAGCAGATCTTTGTGCTGTTTCAAAAGCTTCCTGTTGCTTCCTGTAACTTGCTTGCGCGGAGCAGAAATTGGTTGAAATGTTATAACCTCTGCAGTATTGCAGAGGCAGCCTCCTCCAAAAATATTTTTCCTGTTTTGCTGATTTGTGCCAGTAGAATCCATGCATGTGTGATGTGGAATTCCCAAAATCACAGTATTTCATAGTAGTTTCAACTTCTGTAGTGTGCTAGGATAAAATTCTGAGCAGCAGTAATGGCTGCACTGCAGATCACTGGAAGGTGCAGTATACACCTGCTCACTGTTTTTTACAGATTGATTTCTAAATTGTTTTACTGCATGCTGATTATTCAGAAATAAGCTTGAAAGTAGTTTAAATTGGTTTCTTTTACACTTACAGGGAAAATATGTCTGTTTCTACCTGAGCAGACTCTCGCTTAAGTGTTGATTATTTAAACCACATCCTGTGAGTCCTGAAGCTTCAGTGTAGGATTCCTATTGTAGAAATCATGCAGCTTCTCTATAGCTGGTGGTAAATATTAGAGCTCTTTATTAACAAGAAATGAGGTGTCTGAGCCTTTTTAAAAGGCTATGTGCCGTGACAAACTGGGGTTTTTTTGTTAATGTAAACAGCATTTATTCTCCTCTCTTAAAAAAACCCTGCTTTTGGCTTTATAATCTTGTCTCTGGTTTTCTGTATGGCCTAATATCTGTCTGGGTCACTGGCCTGTCTGTCAGAGTCATGCGATCATTTCAATGCACTGAGTGTTGTCTGTCTAAAGTGCTAACTCAGTTTTGGGTGGAATTAGTAATGTAACTTCCTTCCCTGTATTTTTCCAGAGCTTGTGGTAGCCTGGGGATTTAGATATGGGAATTGCACAAGCACAGTTGAAAACGAGCCTTACTTATTACCTCTGCTGGTTGTTCATTGCTGGCTTTACTTTACAGGCCAATAGGAGAGGGGAGGCGGGGAGGGCTACTTGAGTGCTGTTCCTGGGAGGGGTAGTGCAACTAAATATGGTTTCGTTTCGTTTCGTTTAGCCGTGCATTCTGCTTCTTGCAGTTTCTTCAGATGCTCACCTGAGAAACTTTAAAAATACTAAAGTTTAGCACTCAATAGGACAGTAAAACCTTTCTAAACAGAGCTTTCTCCAGCTTCAGAACAAACTCACCCTTGATGTTTAATTCATAACCCAACTAAATTCTGCTCTAAGAAAAGATGTCCTGTAGCATATCCTAAAGGTGGTAAAATCAAAGGTGTGAAAGGCCGGAGAGAGAGGGTGCACAGCAGGACGTCCATTGCTGCAGTCAGATGCAAGCTCCTTTTAAATCACTGGGTTCACTCAGTTCAGGTATCAAAGATGGAGGTAGCCAGCTAGCTGGCTGCCTGAAAGTAAATCTTAAATGCCCAGTTGTAGAAGAGAAGTCCTGCACAGGCAAAGACCTGGGAAACTGGAGGTTTCGGTTTAGTTTGGCTGAGGGTTCATAGCACGTTAGCTCAAAGACACTGCTTCTTGCTTATACTTGATTGACCTGCTTCTTACCTTACAGGAACTATTGCTACTCCTAAAATTTTCAGATTCTTGGATTAGTTGTATTTAGGGATAGATAACATAATTTGTGTACTTCACAAAAATTTTAGCTCTGTAAGTGCTCTATGTTGGGCAAAAGCATTTTTCTGGATCTTCATCGTATACAAAAGGTGTGATTTAACTCATCTTTGGATAATTATTTTTGCAATGCCCCCACAGGCTTGCATTTTAAGAACTTAGGTACTTCTTGTCAAAGCTTTGCCTGGAGCTCTCTTGTGGCAAGAGCTCTTGGGACGTGGAACAGCTGTGGGGAGAAGTTCAGGATCTAAGTGGCAACTATGCTCAGTATTTCAGGGAAGTCATAATTCATGTCTATTTTGTTTAATTTTTTTTTAAAGTCTTGGTTAAACAACCATAAATTATGCACAGTCTATTTGCAAATGTAAGCACTCAGCATTCAGTGGCAGATGCCAGTGGGGGGGCTCATTCACATAGACCCATGTGAATGGGAAAGGCTCACTTTTATCAGCTTTATCCTTTGCAATTTAGAAAAGGATGATTTTTAAAATTTTTTTTTTCTTATTCTTTGAGGGTTCATTTATCACATAGTAGATATGTGGTGAGGAAGAAATGAAGTGAAAATATCCTTAAAAGTTTTAGAAGGAAACAAGTGGCTTGGGCTAAGGCTACTGATAACCTGTCTGGCTTCTGCTACATGTCAGGGATCTGGTTAAAATAGAGAGTTCAGGGTGTTTTTTCCCTCTTTTCTGTGTTTTTGTTTTGTTTGTGTGGGTTTTTTGTTGTTGTTGTGAGACAGAGAGAGACTGCACACATAAAACTGGGCACGAATTCCTGCAGGCACTGGCTGAGTCAACCCCGCTGCCTAAACCTGCTTCTCTTCCTATCTGCAGCTTCTTCTCTCAATGCCTTTTCATTTAGTCCTTTGTGCACTTACAGCTAATGTGATATTTGATCAGGACATTCTTAATTTGAAAAGCTGAATAAAAGCAGCCACAGTGGCTAGATCCGTAGGAGGAAGTTTTAAATGATGCCAGGGAGAAGTTGAATCATTACAACCATTAAATTGCTAACATGGTTCCCAGCATGACTGCTCTGTGTTGGGCTGTGCTCTCTCAGGTAGCTCTGATGCTTGTAGTAACCTGTGCCTGAAGACCCTTTCTGTACCTCTGGTGTTTGTTTCTCTCTTCCTTTCTTCTGATAAAGAGGGGTCTGAGACCTTAGGTTGAGCCATGACTTCTGCACCATCATCTCATCCCTACAGCTCTTCCATGTTCCCTGATATCACCATGGGCTTTCAGAAAGATTAGGCCACCTGGTCAAGATGAAGGTCTACATTTTTTTTTTTGGCTGTTTCCAGCTCTTGCAGAGGGTTCTTTCCCCTTATCCACTTTCAGTTTTATGAAGACTTTAAGGAAAATATGAAATCTGTAATGAGGTTGTCTTCCCAGAAGAGTGAGCATCGTGTGTCTGCCTGCAGCATCCCTCTGTGCAATTTGGTCTCTTCTGGCAGTGGGAGCACCTTTAAAGTTTAGAGGCTGCCTCTGCACAAGGACTGTCAGCAAGGGAAAACCAAAGGCTGTTTTCTAGTCACTAAGGTCACTTCCCCTAGTTCTGTTTAGGTTTTGGGGGTGTTTTATTTGTTCTTTTGTTGGTGGGGGGGTTGTTTGTTTTTTAATGTAAATGACCGTCTCTGTTGCGAGTCTGAATGCTGTTGTTTGGTTAAAAAGACAGTGGGTTTTCTCCTGAAGTTGCTTTCTCTTTTTTTTTTTCCCCATGTAGCTTTTCCCTTCTACTGTCTATCGCATATATTTCTTCCCACCCATCACTCACTTGCACAAAATTTATTCCACATCAGTTAAAAGCTAGTCACCTTATTCCTGTGACAATTGTCATCCTTAAAGACTCGTAGTATGAGAAGACAGTACCTCCAAAGCAGAAGAAATCCCCTTCCTTATTTTCCATTTCCGTGGCCCAGATGGTGTTTTGATCTTTTGTCAGTTGGTGACAGTTCATGAGACAATTCTCAGAGAAAAAAAGAAACACCTTGTCAGCATGTCAAGCCTTCTAAGAGTTAGAGAGCAGGAAGGAAGATTGCTGCCTTTAGCCCCCGGAGGAGGACCAGGTTCAGTTTTCAGGGGATTGTAGAATACAACCAGTGCTTTCAGGGACCTGCTCATGGGACTTTCCATGGACTTCAGCATCTGTATGAAGTTTGCACTCTTTTGAATTGGTAAAGGTTGGTCTACAGGGATTTGGTGTCTAAGATTTGGGAAGATTTTAGCAGTAGCTCAGTTGCTTTATGTGTCCAGCAGACATTGGAGATTGGTTGAAGCCAAGTCAAGTCAAAGCTTTGCTGGAGCCAGAGCGTCATATTTTTCCTGTATTTTGTATGAGAAACATGAAGCATCAGAAGTAAGAGAAATGTAAAAATACACATTGTTGTTCTATGGATCTCTGTATCAATTTCTTGAAAATCATTGCTGACACTTTAATTTGAGACTTCTTTAAAACCTGGAGACAGTTTGCACTCTTCCGTTTGCTCGGGCGTATAGAAGCACATTTGTATTAGAAAGAAATTATTTTGTGATCTTGCTAATAGAGAAGTAAGTTACTTTATGTTAATTAAATCACTGCCTTGCAGTTCTTAATTTAATGCTTTCCCTGTGTGTAATTCTCATTGCTCACTAGGTTCAAAGGGAGCTGTAGTAAAAAAGGACTCTTTTGCAGTTCCAAAGATGTACAGTTATTTTTGTGTCTTACAAAACGACAGAGCTAGAGGAAGGTTTGGCCTGGCTCTCAGCTGGGATTCAGACACTTTCCGTGAAATCAAGAACATTGTTGAAGTACCAAGGTGACATTACCTCACAACAGTCACGTGTCCATCTGTGTACATTAGTATTAGCTTTTAAAACTAAATGAAAGGCATATTAATGAAATCATAGCCAGCTGCAAATACTGTACAAAAAAACTAATGACCACTTCCACAAAAATGCATTTCAAATTAAATTTGTTTGCAGTTGTGTGAATGCTTTTCTCAATAGGAACATAGTAAAATTTGTTCTTTCCTTCCTTTTCAAAACCGCAGCAGGAAGGAAAGTCCATACATTGTACCACTGTAGGGTATGAGTTGAAAGCAATTATAACAATAGTTTTAAAATAAAAGGCCATAAGAAGTGATGTTTACTCTGTTTCTTCTAGTTCAAAACTGTGATTAAGTTAAAGAAAAACACATTTCCATGACTGAATGCTTTTTTGTTCATCTCCAGTCTTTTGGAAGCGTAGTGTGTCAGCAGCTTCCTTGGCTAGTCTGGCACAAAGTTCAGGTGAAGAGGTACTGCCCTGTCATGGGGGCTTCTCTGCCTGCAGACAGACACAGCGACCATATCAGAGTATGTGTATGATGGTTGTTTCTAGATGTGTCAAAATATAGTTTCATCTTGCAGAGCAGTTCAGATCTGGTCACATCGATCAAACCAAGTACTGCTGAACTGTGTGAAGCAGCTCAGTTCAGTACAACAGTAAGCATTCTGGTCAGTAGTGAACCAGATTTTAGAAACATGTGGCTTTGGTAATAGGTTTCATAGCAAAGTGAGTAGGGTGTAATATAAATAGGGCTTTGAGAAATTGATCTGAAAATATGTGACAATCAGTTGATTTTTATCTGTGTTTTGTTTATTATTCTGAAACATTTTTCTACAACTCATCCTCTCAGCGGCCAAGCCAGTGGTGTGAGCATCAGTCGTTAGAGAAGGACAGTGCTGAGCCAAAGGAGTTTTCTTCTCCAGAAAAAGCTAATGCAAAGCTTATCTGGAGCACAGGCAGCTTGATCTGTGGCTGCAGGCACTGCAGCCATTGAGCTGGTGCAAGGGCGGAAGTGAGAGGGGAGGGGAGAGGAGAGGGAGAGGAGAGGGAGAGGAGAGGAAGAGGNACCTATTGTACCACACATAGCAAGATATACTGGTGTTACAGGGGGGGAGGGGAGGGGAGGGGAGGGAGAGGAGAGGAAGAGGAGAGGGAGAGGAGAGGGAGAGGAGAGGAAGAGGAAAGGGAGAGGAGAGGGAGAGGGAGAGGGCCTGGCTGCACAGCCGTGGCGGGGAGGAGGAAGCTGGCCACTTGCTGATGGGTGTGCAGGACACAGATGCCTGCACCAGAAACAGGCACCCCAACACCTCCACCAGTTCATAGTCAGTGCAGAGAAATGGGTGTTTCTAGAGTATGACATCCTGTCGTAGCACAGGAGCTTAAAACTGGGCAGGGAAACTTTGCCCTAGAAATACCATTTCTCTTTGTTGGCTGGGAAGGAAACTTGGAGTTCTTAGCTCATGTCCAACTGCCTGCACCACAGCTGTCTGTAACTTAAATCCCAAAAGTTATGTATTGTATGAAATATGCATATTACTGAAACTGAGGTATTAATTGTATTTAGAACATAATTGTATCTCAGGAATGAGGCTGTAATGGATCATCTACCTTGTAGCTTATGGAATGTAATGGGGAAAATAATACTTTTTTTTAATGCATGTAGTTGTTTATTTTTCTTCTCTCTTTACAGTGCTTTATCTTTTTTTATTGATGTGGCTTTTATTTAATCAAATCTATTTGTTTATTCTTGCCTGGAAGCAAATAGGATCAAGGATGTTAGGGTCAGTAAACAAATAAGATGCAAAATGTGAACGTGACTTTTTCTGAGGAACAGTAGGGACCTCTTGGCCATCAATGATTTCTGGTTTCTCAGCTCCAGCACAATGCAGCATTGGTTAGAGGTGCCCACAAAGGTGTGGGGTAGCAGCTGTCCCACTGCATGACTTGATATACACCTGTCATCTGGTGATAAGATTGCACAAGAGGGCTTTAACTGGTCTGCACTTTGTTCATTTTTATTGATCTTCTACCATATTGCTCTCTTTTGAAACATGTTTCATAGAATAGGTCATTTTTTTTAATTGTTATTTTATAATTTAAAAAATTTTAATTTTTTTAAATGTATGGGGTTTTTTTTTTTAGTTTTTAAGACCTATTTTTAGAATGGATCTTTTTTTAAATTTTGGTTTTGTTGACTTTTTTTTTGTTTAGGAGACTGTCCATGATAGGAGCCCATTAAGATACTGTTTTCGGTTTTTAGTTCTTCTTTTTTTCCCTGGTTGCTCTTTACCACAGTTTTTGCTGAGACATGTTTTACAAAACACAGAGCAATTTAAAGTGGTAATTACTGCCTTTTAAAACTTATAATTGAACTTTCTACTTTCAGTACTTAGGAGCCAGACTCTTCCCTGGGGGAGGCTTGCTCCCTTAGCTGTTGTCTGGCTTGAGCAGATAGCTCTGATACCATTTTCCGTCGGTGACGGTGTGCGTAGTGGCAAGAGTGAGAGATGAGTAATTCTTAAACAGTGGCATAATCATACAGATGGTTTTTTTCCCTTGGGTTTTTAAGTTCTGTGGTTAAAAAAAACTACTTGATCTTCCTTCCAATACCTGAAGGGAACCTACAGGAAAGACTGAGACTGTTTACAGGAGCATATGTGACAGTACAGGTGGGAATGACTTCAAACTTAAAAGATGGTAAATTTAGATTAGATATTGGGAAAAAGTTCTTTACTGTGAGGGTGGAAGGATGCTGGAACAGGTTGCCCAGAAAAGTTGTGGATTCCCATCCCTGGAAGTGTTTCAGGCTAAGCTGGGTGGAACTTTGAGCGACCTGATGTAGTGGAAGGTGTCCCTGTCCATGGCAAGGGAATTGGGACGAGGTGATTTTAAGGTTTCCTACAACCCAGACCATTCTATGAGCTATACATATCTGTGCTCTTCTGTGGAGGGTGGGACCAAATGTACATATACTGGTTTTCTCAGAAATACGTTTTAGCAACTTCTTAGGTTTTTTTCTTGGTTTTAAGTGTGTTTTATTTTTGTAGTCAGGGAACCTTAGAGTTACACTAGACTTTCTTTGAACCTGTTCTGCTGTCAATCTGCTATGACCTTCTTCTGCAAATGACATTTTAAAATACTCACTTTGAAAAATACAGTGCCTGTAGTAGATGTTACTTGCTGAAAACCTCTTCCTGTTGAGTGGTTGCCTTTTCAGAGAGTGTGCGTCTTATCATTATTGCTGGTCAGTTTGATTTCTGTTTCCCAGCTGCCTCTTTTCTTCTGTATCTGATGCAAAATGACTATCAAGACCAAAGGATGATGTCTAAAAGCAGATTTAGAAAGGAAAGGGGTGAGGGGGGTGTGGTGTGAGTAATATCAAATGACTAAAGCCATAAGAATTAGAGAGGGAACGTACTACAGCACTTACATCAGCCTGTTACACCCCTTCCTTCTGTAGCAAGTGTCCCCTAAAATATTTAAGATTAAATGATTAGTGATTTTCAAATATTGTCTCATAGGAAATTTGATGCCTGTGAGAGCCTTGTCCAGTCCTCACAGCCACAGGACTCCTTCACTCAGCTTGATGAGAAGAGCAAAATGTGAAGGTGTTTGCAACAAGTTGCTCGCCTACTATTTATTGCCAGCAAGATTTAGAGCTTACTGTGCTGTGCCACTCCTCTTGTCACCTTTAATGCTGCAAAACTGTGTTGTGCAAGTCTGGTGTTATGTACTGAAGTATACAGTCAATACAGTAGATATTACAGCAATATTCAGCCTCTGGCTCCTGGTGGGACACTGCTGCTATTTTCTTCCAGGTGCTAAAAATCATCTTGTCCTTTAGTACTCCCTCCTGACAGTTAAATATCCAGGTAGTTTAGTACGGGTCTGTTGAAGTATTAGTCATTAAGTGGCTAGATTGGAGGCAGTCTAACTAATATTTTGTTGTTTGTTTTTTTCCTCCACCCCCCAGCTTGGTGATCCATCTATTTTCCCTGCTGTCATCGTGGAGCATGTTCCTAGTGCAGAACTCCTACATAACTACTCTGGCTTAACCTGCGTGGATGAACCTAGGGACATGATCACTGAGAACTCTCTGGATGTCGCAGAAGAGCAAATCATAGAAGATGATGATATCACCCTCACAGGTTGGCAATAAAACCATCTCTGTACCATGTCTTTGCACCAAGATGGCTGTGACTAATGGAGGAAGAAAGTTTAATGACAAAAAAACAACGGGGATAAAATGAATAGTGTTATTGAATGCTGTTAATTCTGTACAAGACAGAGAAAATGACATTAATTGTTAGCAGGTGGCTTGCAATCCCAGTTGCACAGCTGATAATGGTGAAGAGTTTCATCCATCAACAGTGATTAAGGCTCCTGCTCAGAGTACCAACAAGGTTTTTCTTTGTTCTTCCAGGTTTTATTTGCTTTTACTTAATAGGTGATACATCCCTGAGTAAACATATATACCAACAGGAAGGAATATGCAGCTTGAGTGGATGTACTGCTTTTAACTTCTCAAGGGTATACAGTTATAAATAAAAATGTGCATGCAAACATGACTTATTGGTATAAGTATACTCAACCGAGTATTAGTTTTGGATCTCTGGATTCACACAGATTTTTTTGTAATTCTGTTAGAAAAGGTAGCCCCAAAGTAAAGACAGTTCTTAAGAGAAAAGCTCAAACATCTGTCACATTTTTAAATAACAATTCCTTACTGAATACATGTATTTGAAGCACTTTTGCAGAAAAGTCTCAAAGGTGGGGTAGATCCTTTACAGAGAGAAGATTTCTTTCAGCCAGTAGGCTCCACACCTGGACTGTCTCCTTGCTAGTTTCACTCATACTTTTGACATTATTTCCAAAGACATGCTCTGATACAATCTTTTACTACCAAAAGCAAAACAAGAACTCAACATAACTGGACATGAGGAATAGTTCACAGAGTAAATTGACACGAGCTGTTCTCAGTAAATGGTTTTATCAGAATATGGCTCCTTTTTTCATAGTAGTGAATTATCTGTGAACAGACTGTGACCATACAAATAAGTTAAGTTATTATTCAAGAAGGTTTTCCATACTCAAACAGTATTTCAAGCTGAGACCTCTTGCCAACTTGCTGTTCATATTAATTATCCACACTACAACTGGCACTTCCCCAGTGTGTTACTTAAGCACCACTTAATGCATCCGTGTGAATTTCATAGCGGATCGTTTTTGTGAATCCATATTCACTGGAATATATCATGTGTGAATTTTACATGCATGAGTAATTGTGAAACTCCACTTTTGTGAATGCCCTTGTTGACCTTCTTGTTCTTTTTTTGTTGCTGGTCACATGAGAAGGGTTTGCAAATTGCTGCCAGAAACTGAAAATATTTAATCCTTGTAACCGATGGCGTCCAAGGATTTCTGGGATACTTTGGAGGCAGACAAGTACGGTATTGTTCCCATCATCCATTATAGTTCAAGAAATCTGGTTTTCTTTAAAGGCAAAGTCCTTAGAAATTGAGAGCTGCCCCTTTGCAGAGATGATTGTTGTGAAGGCGATGTTAACTAATTATCTGTTTCACAGTCTCCATCCTGTGCATGCTGTGGATTCCTTAGAAGGGAAAGGGGATGAATGCTGGCTGAGCCAGGACCAGCCTGTGGCTGGAAAGCTCTTGCTCAGGACAAGGCAGGCAATGCTGCAGGAGGCTATCCAGCCTGGCTCTAGTGGGACAGAATTTGGGCCCAGGGGTGTGAAGGCACCCCCCAGGAGGAGACGAGAGGCCCCTGTTACCTCCCTGCCCGCTGCAGACAAGCACTGGCGGTGGCCACAGCTGCCCGGTGGAACTGCAAGACTGCTGTGTGGAAGAGACCCCAGTTCAAGTATAGCTTGCTGTAGGCTGCCTCTGAAATGGGGCTAATCATAGCTCAGTTTTTCCACCTACTCTGTTTTTCAGCTGCTTTTTTTCTTTTCTCCCTTCTTTGAAGTTTCCTTCTTGAGTTTGTTTGCTCTCAACAGTGAAATGTGTTGTTTTGCTCTTTGAAGTTAGTACCAGTCTTTTCTGTCACTTCCACGTTATGCCTTTGAGAGGATCAGACATCATAAAGACTGTACTAATTCCACATTAAAATATTTATAAGACTGAAGTTCACAGCAAAACAAAATTGAAACCACCATAACGTATGACTAAACATTACCGAGCGATGACTGCTTAATATGAAGGATTTCGTTTTTTTAAAGTTGTTACTAGTTTTTCAGTACTGTTTTATGACTGTCTTCCACTGGGCTTCTTTTTCTCCTAGATTAACAGAAATTAGCAGTAGGCCTCATTAAACAGTTTTTAGGGATCTATCTGCAGAATAGTGGACGCCGATGGGTTTTTTCATCTGTAGGATGTAGCTTCAGCCCTTCAAAAGCACAGCTATTGCATGTTGGTGATGACTTACCTGTCATATAAATTATAACCTGCAGAAAACTGTAAGAACATGAAACCCTGCTGAGACATGGCCAGCAACCAGCTTTTTGGCTATGTTAATGCTCATGCTGTAATTTTTTTTGTAATGAATAAGCAGACGTGCCTTATCACCCTCCTCTTTAAAAGCACTTTTCCCTGGAAGAACTGCAATGGCAATTTTATGGTCAGATTGTCGCCAGTCTTACGGGATTCCAAATGATTAACCGTCATGTAATAAAGGGTGATTAACAAAATTAATTGGAACGTTTGGCTTGGAAGGAAGTTTTTCTCTAAAGGGAACATTGAAATGTTTTTTTCTCTGAAAAATACAGGGGATAATGTTTTGTGCAGAAGAACTCTAGGCCAACTTGTCAGATGGTACAATTTGCTACACTGTCTTATTAATGTGGCTAGTTATGGATATAAGGTGCACAGGAAGGAGGAATAATTGGATTTTGTAATTCCTGGAGACTTTTTAATTTTTAATGTTATAACTTTTTTTTAACTTTGTCATGTTTGGTGAGTTTAATTTATTGAAAGCCACAGTTAATCAAAGTCTGTCATTTTGTGGTTTACCTGTGTTCTGGCATTGCTTTCAGGGAAGTGGCTGCACTGAGATAGTTTGGGGGGAAGGGGATGAGGGAGCAGGGATGGAAAATTTGCATTTAGATGTCCCGTGTCCTGGTCCGAATAGGGAGTTTGGAAGTGTGCATTTTCATAGATGGATAATGGTACTTAATGACCAGTTCATGTTGCAACATTTTGAAGTTTGGTACCATTTGCCCAGTACATTTTGTGAAGCTCTGGCAGTCACTCACAAACAGATTCTTTGGTGGTCATTTCTGATGTTACAAAGAAATCCAAAGGAATAGTTAGGTGGAAACTGAACTTCGTGGTGTTAATCGGTGAGGATTGTGAGTTGATGAGATGTCAGTTGCAAAAAAACAGGTTTTGGTTTCAGTTGCTTTGTAAAGGAAGTATTCACAGCTGCCTGTGGCTCTGTTGAAACCAGAGGGATTTTTTTTAATATACCTCCTCAATGAGATGATTTTCTTTAGAATTTGTAAAGCCTTATTTTAAAAAGAAAACGGTGATTTGAAGGTCTCCTGAAATACCTGTGTTTTTAAACTCAGTTTTCCAGTGTCAGATAACAATCAGCTAAGAGTGGATACTAAAAAGTGCTCAAATTTAACAGCTGGCTATTTTGCAAAAGGAGGGTCTGTCCATTTTTAATGGCTCTCTTTCTTTTATCAAATTTAGATTTCTTCTGACATTATTTTGAGGTTCTGCAGTCCCTGTTTTTGTCTCTAGTAAAACCAGCAGTGAATTTAAACACAGCTGTGACTAGCACAGCCTTTGTCTCGGCCTGGACAAGGACTCATGTTGCCCACTCTCCAGAGCTTCCAGCCACCAGGGAAGCAATGGCAGTGGGATAGAATTGCCCAAAGTGGTGTAAAAATTTAAAAAAAGGCACCAGACAGGAGTAGGGAAAGCAGGTCTTTGAACTCAGGTGGGGAACTGCCAACATGAGGCATAATTGTAGAGCAGAATGCTGTGTTGGGTCAAGCCTTGTGCTAACGCTGATTCATAGGGAACCTGGATTCGCAGTAACTGGGCAGAAATTGGCATGCAGATACAGAGGCTTATGTTTTGGCTTGCTCAGATAAACAAAAGCTTGTAGAGTACCCTGGGAAAAAACTGAAGATATTTTTAGGTGTGCTTTTCCCCCTTCCTTCTCTTTTTCTCCCTTTTTCTTCTCCCTTTTTCACTTTCTTCTTACCCATTTTTAATTCCCTGCTTTTTTATTTCCCTTTTCATTTTTTCTTCCAATTTTTTCTTCCCCCTCCCCCTTCTTTCCTTTTTTAAAAAAAGCTTCTGCCTATTTCAGATAACTTTTGAAACCTGATACTTAGCAGAAATGACACTCCCCACTGCCTCATTTTTTCAGCTCTGACTTTGGCAAAGAGGAACAAATAAGCCATTTAATTCTAGTTCTTCTTAAAACTGGGACTATATCATAACAGCCATTGATTGCAATACCATTCTGCAGCATTATAGAAAAGCTAAAATAAGAGATACCAGCTTGCCTTTGGTAGCTGAGCTGGGTATCTCTGAGCACTGTCTCACACTGAAGGATGCAAATGAGCATCTTGCTGTTAAAAGGACAAAGAGGTGGTCCTCCACTTTTTCTGTGAGGTGCCCCACACCTTATTTGTATTAGCTCTTGAGTTCTTGTAATTCAACTTGCTAACCCAGCAATACCCCCAGATTTATAAATCTCAGTTTTCTCACTATGTGATCAAAAAAGCATGAAGCCTGGCATATGTTAAGTGACAGAAGTTTGGATCATGAACCAGGGGAAGATATGGGAGGAAAAACCACAACCCTTGGTTCTTTCAGCAACAGGGGAATATTAACTTGTCTTAAACCCACTTTGTGAAGTCATCTTCTCGGAAGGTGCTTGAAAGGTGTTGGCAAGAGCAGTGGAGTGGTTAAGAAACTTAATTTTGCCATCCTGTGTTTGTGGATAGAAAGATAGTGCTGCTGCTAGTAGAGAAACACATCTGGTCCAGGTAGCTCTGCTGGCAAGCTGCAGAGTGAGATGCAGATTGAGCTCGGGTGGGAGCAAGACACAAGAGGCTGTGAACTGCCAACCTTTGGGATAACAAAGGACATCAGGGCCAGGTGTCCTGGTGCGATGAACAGTGAGAGAGACTGTAGAAGCCAGGAAATGCTGGTCTTTTGGATAAGAAAGGAGGAGAGCAGCAGGATGGATGGACACAGAGAGGAGGAAGGAGACTTGCCCACGGATGGACCCGTCCGTGAGGCTATGAAATCCCAGGGATTCCTTGTCTAGGATCCTCCTTGGGGGCACCAGCTCGGGCTGTTTCTGTGTTACTGTGCTGTGAATAAATGGCTTTATGGAACAAGACATCTGAGACTCTGCCATGGGAAACTCAGGGTTGAACTGGTGAGGAAACCTGGTCTGACTGTGGAGTGGGTGTGTGGGGAGCCAAGGGGGACATGTTGGTCACTGGAGCCGCCCTCTGTGAAGGGGCTTTGACCCAGCAGTGGCAGTCTCTGGCCTTGGGATGTGACTGCCAGGGAGTCTCGTGAATGGTCAGACTGGGAAGTTTCCTTAACATACTTACATTTTTTGTGAGCAGCGAACTTTATTAATTTCTAAGTTTACATTATTTATATGACTATTATAAATTCCTTTCATTAGTCTTGGATAGGCATGGTAAACTTCTAGCCATATGGTGTAACAGTGATGTAAAGCTGGTAGCCTCTTCCTCACCTGCTGTTATTCAGAGTGAAGAATTGGCTCTGCTCCATCACCTTAGTACCTGAAAGCCAGCAAGTGTGTTTGATCCTCCTGCAGCTCTCTCTGAGGAAAGAGCAGACAGCAGCAGCTCTCTCCTCCCTGCCTGCAGAACTGAGAACCTAGGGGTACCACTGCTGGCTTTAAAATTGTATCTGGTAAGCCAGCCATGTTCCATGACTTTGGCTGAGCTGGATCGTGGCAGGCTAACCTTCCTGTCCATTCAAACAATGTCAGAACTGAGAACAGCTGCCTTGGCAGTGCTCTGTGCATTTATTTATATTTGTATGATGTGACATCCTTCTTGAGATCCTGGTAATGCTGGTAGATGATATGGGAAGTACTCATCCAGATAAAACTTAGGACCAGAAGCATCAAGTCACCAGCACCAGTCCAGGAGTGTACATGGCTGCAGACTGGATGGGATGTGCATGTTCTGTTTCCTCCTGATGGCCAGGCATTCCCTAGGGATGCTGTGTGGCTCTTGGGGCTGAGATGCCCTGGGTCTGAGCTCCTCAGCCTGTCAGCTGCCTGACAAAATTGTCAGCAATTTACTGCCCTCTCTTGCTTCCAAGGTCAGGCCCTTAGTCTATACTCACTTTCTCACTTTCTCTTCATGCTTTTCTCCTCCTCAGTTCTGTGTTTCTCATTTCTTAAGACTGTTTGGAGATGTCAGCCAGAAGGTGCAGATCCTTAACTGTCTGAATGTCTTTGCCAGATACAGGGTGGAGATGGTCCTCTAGAAAACAGGGTGAGTTGCTGTGTGGATCAGGGGTTCCCAACACCTGTCTTCTTTATTCTGTATTAACCTGAGCCTCTTACACTAGGGGCTCAAGGAAAAATACAGAAGGTAAGGAGGCTTCTGTAAATCACAGCTGGTAGAAGAGGTAGGGCTGATGTGTGGATGCCAGCATTCATCTTTGCCCTCTCATAATGATACAATTGCTGAAGCTGTAAACACTTGGGATTAAACCAGGAAGTTTTGTTTCATTGGTTTTTTAATTATGCAGTTGCTTAGTGCTAATTGAACTGGTTGCTTTGTTGTTGCTGTGATATTTTTAAGGTTAAAATATAGAAATTCTGGCATAAATTTCTTGCTTTTGTGCACAGAAATATTCCAAGGTCAATGCATTGTGTTTTAACATGTATGTTTGCTTGCTCTGTCAGTCAGTGTGGTTTTTTGGTTTTGTTTTGTTTTTTAATGTGACTGCCCCACCCAAAATTCCTCAAAGCTTAACAGGGAGAGGGATGTAAAGCCTGTGAAAATAACTGAGGTTTCTTGGCGTCATAGAGAGGGGAAGACTAAAGCAGCCCTTTTTATCATTTTGATAGATGCAAGTGAATTCCCCAAAGTTGCATCAAATTCATGTCAAAGGATAAGGAAGCCTGGCCCAATAATTTCCATTCAACAAACAGTAATTTCTAAAAGGATGGGTTAAACAGTTCTAAATGTTTTTAGTACCAGGAACTGCCATCTATGTTATTTTTCGTGCTACAGTTATTTTTAAAAAATCGCCTGGTAAAGTACTTTTCCAGTTAAACCAGTATTATCTTCTTGGAATAGCTGTTATTTTGCAAAATAACAAAGGTATTTTATTGGATTTTTTGTTGTGTACCACCAGAAGACCTTAACACATACCTTAAGCATTATAATTAATGCTCAGAAGCTTTGGGTTTATCTAATGGCTGCCCTCATGAGATTGATGAGGAACTGTCTAGAATTCAAAAATTTTGAAAAGCTTGCCAACCTTCTGTATTGCTTTTCATGTTTCATGTCTGATTTCCAGTGTGTTCTTGGAGCCTGCACTGTTAGCCCTACATGTAGTTCCCATGAGTTTTTGAATGATTTGGGATTCAGCTACACCTTTACATCACATGGTCTCTAGTAGAACTTGTGGAATATTTTTTTGTCTCTCCTCCAGGCTAAATGGATAGTTTTGATGGACATCTCTTATTTCTGGAATTCACTTTTGTTCATAGAACCACAGAGTTGTTAGGGTTGGAAAAGATCTCTCAGATCATCAAGTCCTACTGTCAACCCAGAACCACCCCATATTCATGTTAAATCATGTGTTCAAGTGCCATACCCACATGTTTTTCTGTGGATAAGACATTGGAGCACCATAAGAAGTTAGCAATATTGTGTTATTAAAAAATAATCTCTGGAATATTACTTGTGGTAGTGATATTTCTTAGTTTCATGGGTGTTGTGTTTTACTGCATGTGTTTGATCAGCAAAGAGAGGGGTTAGGAAGATGAGGCAAAAACAAAGGGTTGGTTTGGGATTTTTTTATACATGCAATCTGAAAAATGTACTGTACTAAATAAATTTAATGCAATGTGCATTTTCTCCCAGCTAATCTGTTGCTACACAATCCAGAAGACCATCTCCATCACTTTTCCTCTTTTTTTTTTTTTTTTTTTCCCCTCTGGGAATGAAATAGGAATAAATATCATGCTAAGCTTTAAGTCTTGTTTGTAGCTTCTTAAGAATTTTTTTTCTCCCTTACTTTTAGTTGAAGCATCTTGTCATAATGGAGATGAAACAATGGAAACAATTGAGGCTGCTGAAGCACTTCTTAATATGGACTCCCCTGATCCTATGTTGGATGAAAAAAGAATGAGTAAGTTGTTTTATGAAAATCCAATCTGTATTTGCCAGGTTTATTTGTGAAAGGAGGAGGGATTCACTGCAGCATGGTTGCATAAAATTGGTAAGATTTTTTTTATAATTTACAGCTAGCCTTTATGTACATAGTGTAGTTACCAGAAATCCAGTGTTGTAGGCAAATGAAGGATTTCATTGCCATGCCAGAGTTAAACAGGGAAGGAAAGAGTCAAAAATTACAGAGGGAAAGTGTGAATGAAGTTGGATGGTTTAGATTGCAGTGTTTTGTTTGGTTGATGTTTATATTGTCAGGATAAAAGAATATATACTTATATTTAGATTGCCTTAAATAGGTTTGTGTGATCAGCAGATAATTGTGCTTTTTGTGTGGTGGGTTCTGTCATTAAATTGTTCTGTATTAGTAGTGCTTTTGCTTGTGTAAAATGATGTTGGCACATATATTGAATTATAAACTAGTCTTCTCTCACTTGAAAGACTTAAATGTCATAGTTTGATCTTATTCTGTGTTTGAATTTTTGCTCTAAAGCCAGCTTTTTAAAGTCCTCATGGCTGTGTGAAAATACTCCTTTTGTCCCTTTCCCTTAAGCAACTATGTTTGGTGCAACTGAAGAGGAAGAAATGGTGCCTCCTATCACACACGTGTCAGTCACGCTCGATGGGATCCCTGAGGTGGTGGAAGTTCACCAAGCCCCAGACCCTTATGCTGAATCACCAGAGACTCCAGAATTTGAACAACCAAAGAAGAAAAAAGGTAAGATGCTACTGGAGAACAGCAGTGTGGAGCTGGAGCATAGTGGGTGGGCATGGTTGCTTCCTTGTGGGTGTCTGGAACCGTTCTGGGTGTCAGGCCAAAAGAACTGAGTGAGCTCAGCCAGAAATTCAGGGAAAGCTTTTTCTTCCTGCTCAGTGTGAGCACTTGTACAGGTGCTTAGACTAATGATGTTGTAGAGGTAGCAATGATGGCATATCCTACAGGAATCTCTGCTTGTTCCTGTTTATAGTTTCTTCAGAGCAGAATTGCAATACAAGCCATAGAGCTTTTGCTGCTGTGAATCAGGAAGTACTTTCATTACCTCTTACTTAGCTTCAACTGAAGATACTTGATCAGTTCAGAAGATGGGATGAGAATGGGAAGGGACTTTTAGCTTTTCTTAAATATTACTGATTTTTTAATTATTATTAATAACTGCATGCTATAGTAAGTGTTAGTCCCCTTTGTAGTAGATTACATTTCCATAGTGTAGTGATGCTCCAATGCAGTCTGTGCTGTGCCAAAGGGCCATGAAGTGGTGTTAGTTAGATATTCTGCTCCTGTTTTCCCACCCTGCTTCAGCATACACCCCATTTTAGGCTCTGAAGCTGGTGTCTGCAGGAAGAGAGACTCATGTTGTACATATGGATGCTAAATGCTCTTGCAACAAATCAATATAAAAAGAAAAATAAATGAACGAGGTTATGTTTCTGGAACTAATCCTCGGGCTTATCCTGGAGCATGAGGACTTTAACAGGTTCCCCTGTGTAACAGACTTCCAGAATAAGGCTTCTGCTTCCAGCCATACTCCGGTGGAATGTGTGGACTTTTGCTGCTACTTTTGCTGCTACTTTTGCTGCTAATTCCAAATGCTGGGAATTGTTACGCATGAGAGAGACCATATTGGCCTGTGAAGGTCTTGGGGAAGCCTCCTGAGCCCTGTGTGTGTCACAAGGTCTCATAGGGATGGGTGTGGGTCAGGAAGTCTTGATTCCCCTAAGAAAGCTGAACTGAAACTGCTGTGGAGGAGAGCTTTACCAGCAGCTGCCCCGAAAGTGCTGCTGGGGAAGCTACTGTGGCTGTGCACACTACTGTGAGATAACCAACTGCAGAGGATTTTAAATTGGGGGGTTTTTGTTTGTTCTTTTCTTCCCTTCTTCTTTTTTTAATGTTAACTGCTGTGTGGGTAAAAACAAGGAGCTGCTGTCTGCCAGACATTTAACCTCTTTGGTTTGATGCTTTCCTACTCTTCGTGTTGTGCTTCTGCTTACTCCCACTCCTTCCTCCTCCCTAGCTGTAGGTTAGAAAACCAGTTGCTTCACAGAAAATGTGTGTTTATTTTAGAAATAAAAAATGCTAGAAAAGATGCATCAGCTTAGTGTTTCATTAAGTACTAGTTTTCAGTGAGCGTGAGGCTTTGTAAAGTAGATGGTATAGTCTGACTGGTGTGGAAGTGAAGATTACTTCAGAATGTCTGGGCATTTGTAAGGCATTATTGTACAAAGATTGCTGCAAAATATTATTAAGTTTGTAATGCACTTTAGGATAATGTGCAGTGTGTGGGTGGGATTCTTTTGGGGTTTTGTTTGTTTGTAGGGTATTTTTTTTTAAATACACTCTGTTTCCCTTCCTTTGGTCAGTTTTGGGGCGTGGCAACGGATGGTGATCATTTTGCCCTGTCCATATCACTCATTATTTTATAGGGTTTCTATAGATTTTATAGACTTCTTTTATAGACTTCTAGCATATAAAGGCCATTAGCTAAACTTAGAGGGATTCACAGTGCAGAGCACTGCCAGCTAACCAGGCCAGCATGGCACTGCCAAGTAGAGCTCCTCCAAGAGAATGTTCACCAGAAGCAATGTGGTGGTTTCACTTCCTTTCCTTTTGGCCTTATTGCTGCAGCAGAAGAGCTGTGTCCACCCATCTGCTCAACTCCAAACCCGTGTTCAGCATGGTGTTTGTACTCATGAATGTCTGAGCTGCTCAGCTAAGGATCAGGAAGACAGGAAAAACAAAGGAATGTCAGACAAAGAAACTTGGACATTTGCTATATTAATACCTTCAGTTCTGTGTTTGCTGTGGGGGATATCTGGCAGCAGGTGGTCAAATAAGTTATATACATCATATTTTAGATATATGTCATTTATTTTGTTTGTACATATATTATTTTTTTAACAAAACTCACTGAAAATAGTGCAAGAAAATGGATTTTACATTTTCTGGTGTGGTATAAAATATTTAATCAGGACGATCATTTCACTGCTTAATGTCACCTTAATTTGTTGCAGGAATTGTAAACACCTGAAATGTTTTACAGCCATGGAAATATGGAAGTGAAAATACCAATTGTAAATCCAATTAGCTATTCAAAATTATGGTAGGCCTGCATAAGGCTTAGCTCCTGCACACTTTTTGTCATTCCTCTTTGTAAAATTCTTTCCTAAAAAGGAATTTAGTGATGTACTCTGAAAAATAACAAATTCATGCTCTGTTGAAGCAAAGGAGGAAGCATGCTAGTGCTTAATATGCTTTTTAAAAAAATCTTCTTTTAAACTAAGGAAACATATCTGATGTGTCTCTGTTAACTGGTTTTTGATGGTATCAGTCAGTGCCTGGAGATTATAGCTCACAATGTAGTCTAAAACTATCCAAATAAAGTATCTCTAGCCCAGATATACAGCAGTAACAGCAATACATTTCTGTAAACAAGTTTCACATCCTTCACTGGTTTCTAATTTTGCATGAGCTTCTTATAGAGTCCTGAAGTAGTCTAGGCTGAAGAAAGAGAGCCTAGAATTGCCCTTGCAGTTGTATTCATATGTACTAGCCTAGGTTATCTCTAATCAGAAGTGCATAAATTATATGGGATCAGTACTTAAGTTTCCTGAAGCTGACTAGGAGTAGTTTCAGTCCTGACCTAATTGAGCTCTCATCATTTCATTTCCTTTTAAGAACTGAACTCATTTAGACATAATGTCTAAATTAGTGACATCAAAATAACACTCCCTACTCCTTAATGGCTACATTTACACCTGTTCAAGAGGGGAAATGAGACAACAGAGTCTTCCCACAGCTCTAGGGGAAAGCACTTAGCCAAAGTTACCCTGAGGGACTTCTTGTGCCTCAGAAGCTCATCCATGTGAGTGACTTCATCTAGGACATTTTAGGAAAAACAGACATTTCTGCAACCTGCAGTGGTGAGTGGAGAAAAGCTGCTAAAAATGTCCTCCAGTAGTTCTTTATCCTTTCATATCATGATATATGAAGAAAACAACGTTCTAGGTTTTTCTCCCTCGTACTTTCTTTCAAATCAAAGACGACAATACTGGCCAAAACAGTGGGTGTCATTTGTGTCCCATTCTCAGTCATGAATCCTGTCTGGATGAAAGCAAGAAAATTAGAGGACTCTAGGTTTAGTTTACTCACTATAGCTCTCTCAACTAGCTATCCATGCCTCTCCTCCCCCATGCACTGTTTAAAAAAAAAAAAAAGTACAAAGATGGACTTAGCAAGACTGCTAGTGTCAAAAAGTGAGTGCTTAAGCCAAAGTTTCTTATGATTTCTCTGTAGATACTGGAAGTTTAAGATGAAGGAAAGAGTGCAGGCTGGCACTGAGCTGTTTTGTTTTTCTTTCAGGGCTAGTGAAAAACCCTCTCTTAACTCTGCAGCAGACCTCTTTCCTTACTAAAACAGCCCCTCAAAACAAAACCAAAACTGGAAAATTAGAGTGTATGGGATTGCACAGACCTTTTGGTCTTGCCTCTTTAGAACATCAACTCTTATGAAATGCAATAAATAGGGAAAAAATATCCTTTAGATTTTTAACTATGGCAGTATTCTATCTGAACTAGAAATATGTTTCTCTGAGTCTTGTGTATGCTTAGTCTATTCTACCTCTCAAAAGATTATAGGTAATAATATAGGTAACATCAAGGTAGTAATGGGTCACTGCAAAACCTGGTAAGATAAATTCTTATTTCATAAGAAAGTTCTGAAGGTTTCTGATTAATTACATCACCTGTAAAAGCTGCCATTGCAGGGAATGAGAACTAATAAAAGAAGAGGTTCCAGGTTTTATATTGAAAAACATTTCAGCATGACATAGCTTTTTTGTACTCTTCTGTGTTGATAGTTGATTTCTCAACATTTTCAAATGAGTGCTCTTCATTTTTGTAATCAGTTTTAAGTAAAACTTTTTCCTTTCAATCTTCCTCAGCAGAGAGCCACCATGCTTATGACTTTAAAAACTGGTATTTTTTCAGATCCTGTTACTGGTTCTTCTGATCTTCATAAAGAAGTGACTTCCTTTTACCTGCAGCCACTGTAAAAAAACAGGTGTAAAAGACAATAGGACTGAAAAAGTGTTTGTTTCAGATGACAGTGTAGTTTGCACTGTTCAGTGTACACTTGCAATAGATTAAACAAGGAGACAATCTTGTTTTGCCCCTAACTTCCATTTTGGCAATGAGTGAACATGATAGTGCTCTGTATTTTATCCAGTTTTTCCTGTTTAAGCCCTTACACATAGTTTATAGCTTATTTTTCTCATCTTGTCTGTTTCAAGTGCTCTTAAGAGTACCTAAGTAGCCACAGGAATTTCCAATGTACTTTGTACTTTGGCAAAGTGTGTAGTGTAGTCTTTTTTTAGAAGTACAGTAAGAGCATAGGAGCTCCATCCTGCCATAGAAAAAGAAGTTCACCTTAGAACTAAGTTCCCAGCTTACTAGAAATGGAATCTTTTTTGAATTGGAGAAAGAAATCTCTTCTCTTTTTAGGTCTTCTTTTTTTTCTTTTTTTCTTTTTTTTTTTTTTTTTGGTCCATGAAGCTGCAATTGACTTACTGGTGATTTATTTCAGGGAAGAAACCAAAACCGTCTCGTTCTGAGTCCCCTACTACAACTCCAAACATATCTGTGAAAAAGAAAAACAAAGATGGAAAGGGTAAGTCAAAATAGTTGTCACCAGAATTTTTAGGAGAACATTGTTTCTGAGTAAATTGATCTGTAAAAAGAAAAAATTCACCAGTTCAGTTGTGATGTAAACATAGGTCTTATGTTCAGGGGTGGTTAACATCTCAAGGCAAGGAAAAGATGAGCACACGAGTTCTCTTGGTGAAATACTCAGTTCCTTGGGAAAATAAAGTATTTGTCACTTTAGTTGCAAGGGTTTTTGGAAATTCCTCAACATCCCTGCAGAGTTTGCTGTGTTTTGAGTGAAGTCTTGGGGAGTGATTTGCATTATATTAATGTTTCTTAGGCTATGGTTATTTTGACAGATGATCTTTAAAAATGTGTTCCATATGTATGTGTCTAATTCTGCATGAGGCTAACCAAGGCTGCCAGTTGGCAGCAGGAATTACCAAGTCCTGAATTTCTAAAAAACTTATAGCAGAGCTTGAACACTTGGGCAGAAAACTTGGGGGTTTGATACTTTCATTCCTTCTGCGTTTAAAAGGTAGAAATAAAAATAAATGCCACATAACTGATAGAATAAATAATTTGCTCAGCGTGAAGTGTTCAGTAGTGCCTGTGAGTTTTGGCAACAGCCGGGTTGCTTTGCTGTGGGGTGCCTGGCTGCCCCCGTGCCCAGGCTGGGGTTTGAAGGGAAGGCTGATTGCCAGCCCCAGCGAGCTGTGCTGCACCCAGAGGGAGCAGGAAATGAGCCTCCCCTGTGTCACAAGTGCCGGCTGGGCACACACACCTGGGGACAGAGGTGCTTGCCTGCATGCAGCACTTGCCAGGACAGCAGCCTAGCCAGTCCTGCACACTGATGGCCAAAGAATGTCACACTCCTGAGGGCAGAAAAATATCTATTCTGACAAATGAGTATGTCAGGTTTTTTTTTTTCTTTTGAAGAGGCATTTTCTGCGATAACAGGAAGAAAAACCTGTTGGCAATCAATAAATATTTTACATGTTAATGCCATCAATTTTAAATATGCATTGTCACTTTTTTTTTTAATTCAAACTTGATTTTGACATAAAAATGACAGGAGTATCAGAAGAACATCGAAGTGGTGCTCAAATGAAATTATAGAGAATATGGAAGCAGCTAGCCGCAAAATTAAAAGGCGGAAGAGTCTAATAGTTCTGTTGATGATAGCAAGGGTACTCCATAATTCACATTTGTCCATTGTTACAAAATTGCTAATTCTGAAGGGAATGAAATGGAGCATGTTGCCTGAAACCACTGCTTGTTATGAAAACCATTTGTTTTGCGTTTTTAGGAGCACAGAATTGAAGTACAAAACATAGTAATACCACCATCCGGGGCAGGGAAGCAGCTAGAAAATCACAAGAGCTGCCTGTCTGTTCCCTAGGGGGGACCTTGCATGCTAAAATTACAAGCTCTCCATACAATTATATGATACAATGCATAGAGAAAACTGAATTTTCCACATATTTCTTTTTCTGATGTGACTCAGAGGAGGTTAAATATTCTGCCTGTAAGTAAAGCAAACCTGTTTTTTTGCAGCCAGTCCTCTCCACAGTGATTTTTAGTGTCTAAACAGTGACAAATTTTCAGGGTGCCTTGATGCAGTTGAGAATTTTTAGTCTAGACTACAACAAAACCACCCTGGATTAGGTGGTAAATGGCTGGGAAAGCAAGCACTCCGGTCTGACATTGTGTCTTGCCTAAGCAGCCTGTCCTTGCTTTTGGGGTATCTAGGGCCAGGAGGCTGGTTTATGTAAGCTGGGAGACATTTGTTGCAAAGGCAGTGTTTTTTTCTCTAGGAATGTTCCTTTTTCAATCTCCCACCTGCTGAAGGAGCTGCTAGCATTTTTGTATTGGCAGTGCTGATGACTTTGATGAATATTTGCTAAATATAGTTTACAATATAGTTTACAATATAGTATTATAGGAATTTCAAATTTTAAGAGGTCTCTTATTGAAAAAAAATTCAGACTGATGGTCATAAAAGTAAAAAAAAATCTGGTGGGCTAAATTGAAGCTATGAAAAGAGATCCTGTCACTTTCTGATCTGCTGGGCATCATTTTTTGTGAAAAAAATTTTCAGTGCGTGCTATCCTTGCTGTTTTTGCACAGCTACTTGTGGGAGGTGATGCAAGAAGTTTTTTCTTGCTTTCTCAGACTAACAGCTAAGAAGCTTATGTGCAGCGTCAGATTCCCAAAAGAACATCAAACACCAAAAGCCTTCAAAAAAGCAACAAAAAGGGTCTTATTAGTCACATCGTTTTAGACTCCTTAAATGTGGTTTTGCAAAAAAAAAAAAAAATGCAAATTGTATGCTAGTTTTAAGTATTCACAATCTGTGATTTTAATACTTTCTTTATATGTGGTAAACACTGAACAGATGTGATGGATTTCCATATAGAAGTGTTTGTCCACGCTTGTTTGTAAAATGAAATTTGAATGTTGTCTGCCAGCAAGTACAAGCACTCACTGGATTAAAAAAAATTACCTTTTGCTGTATCTTGTTGTTGATGGTTTGCCTACCTCAGCATATATTGCCCCACATAAATCTCATTGTTAAAGGCAAGGATTTTGTTTAGCCTTTTAAAGGATTATAACACTCACCTCGATTCAGCAAAGCATTCAAGCAGCAGCCTAATTACCAGCATTTTTAGGGGGTAGAACTGAACACGTTCCTTTCCAAGGTAAAGCAGTAGTGACTGCTTCTGTAACTGGATTAGGCAGGAGGGAAATGGGCACATGGGTGACAAATGCTGTCTAATGCTGGTGGTCTGAACAGAGCGGCTGTAGGTTACAGAGTGGCTGGGCTATTTGGACACCTATATTATGATAACTCACAAGATTATAATAACTTCCCTTCCCATGCCTTTTCATCACTATTTCCTAGTCTTGATGATATATTATAATGTATTTTGTGAAGATACCAGCTTCTTATTTTTAAGATTATTTGCATCATTAATTAAATATGGCCAAGTAACTTCTTTTTCTTTCTCGTTTTTGTTTCGGTTCTGAAATTCTTTTATTCTAGGAAATACAATTTATCTCTGGGAGTTCTTACTAGCACTGCTCCAGGACAAAGCTACATGTCCTAAATATATCAAATGGACTCAAAGAGAGAAGGGCATTTTCAAACTGGTAGATTCCAAAGCTGTGTCCAGGCTGTGGGGAAAACACAAAAACAAACCTGACATGAATTATGAAACAATGGGTAGAGCTCTCAGGTATGTGCATTTTTAATAGTAGTCTGGTTTTATTGTCTTAGTGTTTGTTTGCATCAAATGCGTCATCTAATTTGGATAATAGAAAAATCTAGTATTCTATTAGTTTGGGAAATGAAAATGTTATTTCCACAAAATAAACTAGCTAACTGAAAGCAACTCTCATTAACCTCAATTCCAAGTCAGTCACCTTCAGTTTCAGCATAGACATTTTTCAGTACTGCAGCAAAACTGTATCTTCACAGTCAGACACAGACTAAGTAAGAGACTGAAGATTCCAAGTGGGGCAAACCTTTTGTATAAAATTTGAATCTCTTTTCAAAAAAAAGCTCACAACATACATGTGTATTCATTAAATTATTTCTACTTGTTGCACCTGATTCCATCTCCGGAGGAAAATACAGTTTTAGAATTCAGTTCTGGTTTCACTTCTCTGGACTTGTGTGTATAGACAGTTCTAAAACATAGAATCGTGTGCCACTCACTGCCTGTCAGGCTGGGAGTTTTCTCACACATTAAAAAACTGTGCAAAATAAGTAGACAACCGTGGAGCTTCAGTCTTACCAGCTGATTGATAATTGTCCAACTGAGCCATATGCATTTTTTTCATTTCCCCTTACCTTGGTGTGCATAATTTCCAGTTGTCCTAGTAATTTGGAAATAGAACAGAAATAGTGCCCTCCTGTCCCGTTCCCTTGGCTTAGTTGTAGCTAAAATGTCTGCCTGTGCTCAGTGGTGAATAAACATGAATTCAGATAAGTGGAGGAACTGTAGGAGTCAAGAGGAGAACTGAAAGTTTCATGCAACTTTTTACAAAGTGTGAGTTGGTAGCAGATCTGCCAAGTCATGGAGTCCTTCTCTTTCTTCTCAGAGTTATCTAAGTTTGAAGTTAAAAGTGGCATTAAATACCAGTAAAAACAGTTGTTTGAGGAAAAAAGTGTACTATTAAATTAGCCACTTTTTATAATGAAGAAACTAGACACATTAAAGTTTTCAACTTGCTGGTGCTGTGTTTACTTTCTGGGAGTTTTGTTGCTTTGTTTTGTTTTTGGCCAAAAACCTGTGTAACTTGATGCCTGTGCACTTCACACAGATACTATTACCAAAGAGGAATCCTTGCTAAAGTAGAAGGTCAGCGCCTGGTCTATCAATTTAAAGACATGCCAAAAGATCTCATCTATATTGATGATGAAGATGCGAGCCCTAGCACTGAATCATCAGATTCAGCTCTGCTCTCCCCTGCTGTGGCCAACAGAAACCAATCAAGCAGAACTAGAGCCTCTGCAAACGCAGGAACAAAGGGAGGATCAACCTCAGTGGTAAAAACAGGAAACTCAAAGCCTGCTAAGCTGAAGGAGCAAGTAGAAGTTGTACAGCAGCAGACACCTGGCTTGACTTCAGAAGTTTTGAGGACAATGCAATCTCCACAGCCAGTACATCCCACTCAGCTTTTTCGGACAGTTCATGTAATGCAGCCATTGCAGCCCCTCACAGAAGGACAAGCAGCTGTAACCAGTAATGTTCCAGATGAATCGTTAAATTCCTCAGTTCAGAATATAAGGTAAGAAAATGTACAGAAAAGAAGTATTTGAATATTAATAAAATCACTGGATGATGGCTAGATAGACTTGATTCTTTGGTTTGCTTCCAAGAAATGCTAGTCTTCCAGTTTGATTGAAGTGGAATGATGTCTTTGTGGCTCATCCTAGGAATTTAGAGTTACTAGAGCATAATAAGACAGGTACACACATGACTGCATTGCCTGTGGTGGAGGGAAGCTCATCTCTTCCATGGTGTTAGGCCTGATGCATATAATTTAGAAAGGAAAAATATACAGCTTCTCTTTAAAATCGATGTTGTCAGTTCTGTCTCACAGCAGAAGCTGTGTTTTCATGTCTGCTTTTACACTGGTGTCTTTGCTTTTGAATTTTACATGGTGGGTCTGCATGATACCTACAAAACTATTTTCCTTCTTGCTTCTTAATTTTTCTTTGTCAGAGATTTTTGTCATCTTTTGCATCTTTTGTATTGTCCCCAGTTACAAGGAAAAGCTCCATATTACCTGCTCTAGCATTTTCCTGCTGTTACAAGAACAAATTCTTCCGATTGTAGGAAACAATTAACAGAATAATCCTTTGGGAGCTGTCCATCTGCAGACATTTGGGAGACAGTCATGCTTCCATGCTTACTTTGTGAGTCAGCTGAATAACACTACACAGCACTTAAGCATCATGACTCTTTTGTACCTGGCCCTCAGTAGCAGGATTCACTTGTAAAAATGGATAAGGGCAATATAGTAAAAGGAAAGCACTACAGACATAATTGAGGCTATACCGAGCCATGTAAGTCAGCAGAACAATAATACTAAACTTGAATAGGGGGAAAGTTCAGCAATTTGCAGAGTTAAATGGCTCTAGGCTAGACCTACACTAGATTATGGATCACCAACAATATCAGTAGTATAGATAGTATGAGGAATGGTAACAAATATCTGTAACAAGAATGGTAACAAGAAGTATCTGTAAAACTTAAGGCAGGCAAGAAGTCCAGGCTAACATTTGGAAAAATATTCAGTGACATTATGACATTCAGTTATTGCATTACAGTATTTCCCAGACAGACCTTGGGTATAAGCTAAGGGAAAAAATAGTAGAGGTGATGCACGTGTGAAGTTCAAATGAAACAGAAGCCTTAAATCGTTAGAGTTTTGTATTAGATTTGTTCACTTCCATTGTTTTTATCTAGAACATAATTCCATGAAGTCGCTAACTGTACTTAGGATGACAAAGTGAAGGAGTTAAAAAAGAAGCATCAAACCTTTTCAGAATGGTATAGAAGTACTGCTGATTAAGATAGTTCATACCAAAGGGTCTGAGTAGTTAAAGTGAAAATAAAAACTACAATCCAGACTTTTTTGGTGTGCTTTTAACCAGGTTGGGACAAGCTGCAAAATTTGTTCTGAAGAGTCCTGTGCAATAGACACTGCCCATTCCAGGCTCTCAAAATACAATTTATGACAGATATATTTCTGCTCAGGTTCAAAGGGCAATAGTTAGTTGAGGTAGAATGACACACTGAACATTTTTCAGAGCATATGTTTTAGGTCTTGTTTTATAATAAGGCTGAAACAAAAATCTGTTCAGACAGCTACAGCTGTAAATCTTAGACAGATGAATGTGTTTGTATACACATTCTGAATTGCTGCACCAGGGCTTCCATAAGGGTTGAAATGAATGGTCTGCATGATTTTAAAATATACTGCAGGTATGACTGCCATGGTAGACTAAGAATTGACAAACCTTCTGGTGTATGCACACACTGTGGGGTTGTGGTTGAAGTCACTTTATAGTGTGGGAAGCATAAGGACAAATAGCAGCTTTGGTTGCCAGTTGCTGTTCAGTGGCTGGGGCATGTAAATAGTCAAGATAATTTGAGCAAAACAGCAACCAGGATCTGGTAACGATCCTCAGAAAGTTTTCTGATGCATAGTGGTTAATGGTTGGGCTCTGCCTTGAAGCATGAACATCTTGAACACATATAATTTGTCTTAGGCAATTTAGTTTCTAAAATTCTACTCATGTAAATGTTCACTCCTGTTCTTCATGGAAATAATGTTTTTTCCCTCTGCAATAATTTGCTTCTGTTCTGTTGTGAGAAGAAAAAAATAATAGAGAAAATATTGAGCATCTTTGAGGTCAAAACAATTGGTTTCTTAACTATAGCCTTCAGAGAATGTTTGAATGTGCATCTTCCCTGCTAAGGGACTTGGTAAAAGGATCGTATTTGAAGATTGTTGTGAAGTGCTTGTGTCATCGTGCCTGACCTGCCCTAGGCAGCACTGCCTGGTACAGACCACTTCCAAAGCATCACTGGGAGAGTGTTGCAGCCCAAGGCCCAAGTTCCCCAAGGCCTCTTGGCATTTCTCAAAGGAACAGGCATGTCAATGTAAACCTGTGGTTGGCTTTTCACAAGACAGGCACTGACTTCATTTATAGCTGCACAAAGCTTGTATCTTACTCCAAAGTGGAAAGGTCTTGGCTTTTGGTTGGCTTTTGATGTGCTTTTTGGACAAATTTTGGTGCTGCTCTATGAAAGGGAGACAAGGAGAAGTGTTACTTACAAAGGATAAAAGTCTCTTCTTCAGCTCCAGTGCTTAAATAGAAAGGCTGTGATGTGCTAACTGAGGCTTGGGAAACGGGGCAGGAGCAGGGTCAGCTCAAGCAAACTGGGTTTTGCTGACTGAGGAAAACATCTAGTATCCCCAGTGGGAATATTCAGAATTGTAAACACACTGCTGTTCTGCAGGTCTAACTGTTCTGGGTCGGTGTCTGCAGGCACAGTAACTGCAGACTCCAGTCATGCAACTGAGAGCCGAGTTTAGCACCACGTGTTTCAAGTGAGAAGACAAAACCAAAAATGCCTCTCTGGATAAGCATTTTATTGCTTACTTTTTCCAATGAGCCAACTTTTACGAGGAAGAAAAAGTTTCTTTGAATTTCGTGCTTGTAAAATTATTCTGTTTAAACCAGAATAATTGACACAGGTTAACCAGAGTACCTGAATTATTGGAGTAATTGTGTTCTGCCTTAAAATTAGGAGGCACTGGCCTGGGATTCAACTCTGTGTACATTGGCTTATTCTGAGCATTAAAAGGCATCCTTTCTGTTGCTGCAGAAAGTACACCTCTCCTGTTGGGCTAGTAACTTACCTTGCCTAGGGCATCCTACAGGGCTGAAAGGTGCCTATGTTTGGACAAGTAAATTCCTCCCTTAAATGATGAGGACTGCAGATAAAGAGAGATGCATTTTCATTTACCTTTAATCTAGAGTAGTAGTGATTTAAGATGGAGCGAAAAGAGATTTTTATGTTATTTACAGTTCAGAGAATATCGTATAGGGAGTAACTTTAAGTTCTATATCTGTTACTGGCTGTATGGGATATGGCTGAACCTTCTTGCTGGCAGCTCTGTATACCAAGAAACTTGCAATTAGCTGGCTTCTGATGGACCCTGTGCAATGTTTTAGCACACTTCAGGTTTTAATCCGTTTTTATCAAAATTCAGCTTACTGTTTCTTTTCCATACTTGCAAGTTGTCATTGTGATAGTTTGGACAGAGCATGTTAGAATACCAGAATCCTGACTCAGTTCTTTAGTGGAGGCAAGGTAATACGGGCCACAGAGGACCATTGGGATATGCTGTCTGTGTTCACTTCTGAACGGGAGAACCTCGACATGATGAATCAGCCGCAGTTTTTGTCTTGATCTTTTTGCAACCTTCAAGGTAGAAAATGACTTCTGAAGGTGACACAAGCATGAATTGCAGTGGCAGGATCCTGATTCAAGAGGAGGAAGAAGTAGCTGAATGTGAATTGTGTATTTTTCAGGACATGAACATTCCGTGTAAGAACAGCGATGAAGCCAAGAATTGGCAGACACTGTGTATTGGTCCCAGTAAGCAGAGTCAATTGCCTTTGAAAGTCACAGGTGCCCAAGCAAACACATGCTTTCTGCTGTTGTTCCATAATCTGTTTCTGTGTCCAGGCTGTGATGCTTTGGTGGTCTGACTGCAGCAATGCTGATGCTGGAAAAAAAAAATGTCTAGCAGGAGTTTATCAACTCTGAAAATGTGATTACAGTTGCTATTTCAAATGAAGTGTCTTCATCTCATACCTTATATAGACATTGTCTGTGTAAGTTGCACAGTGAGCGTCACCAGTATTTTCTGTAATCATTCTGTATCATTTCTGTAATCACACTGTATTGGCTTTGCTCGAGCTCACGTAGCCCTACAGACACAGGGAACCAGTCTGGCCCTGTCCTACTCAGACTTTGCATTGACCATCTGCTTTCAGTCCCTCTTTCTTGGATAAGAGCAAGAGTCCCATCTGCATGATGTCAGCTAATGCTGTAGCCCGTGACTCCTGTGCCATTTCTATAGGTCTCCTGAGTAAAAAACATTACAGGTGTAAATCTTGGCAAAGGGCTCCCTAGGTCTCTCTGGGACTTGATGGGGAACATGGGCAAAAGAGGACGATGCCAGCTGAGGACTTGCAGATAATCAGAAGCAACTTCTGAAGACCTTCCTTTGATCAGCCACTGGCAGTGCACGTGCTTGGCTTCTGTTTGTAGTTAGGCAGCAGTTTTCTGTGAGTGCTCCAAAGGCAAGCCTGCAGTTTTAAAAGCTCTCCAGCACACTGACTAGTAGGGATTGTTGGATCTGGCTCACTGCTGCCATGGCCTTCCTCAAAGGAAGGGAAACAGGGACTGTTACAAAGAGTTCATCTCTGTAATCTCCTAAGTGAAGGCTTGACTGCAATCCAGGTTTCAGTTTGGTGAGAAAAATGTCCTTCCTGAGGGAGATGCCGGTCAGAAATAGGCTGATGTGATCTCAGGGGGCTTCTACAAGAAACTGTGATTTAGCTTACAACAGGGTGTGTTTCTCAGAACACACTTCCAATGTGGACAACTTTTATCACAGCAAAGACTTTGGTTATGACCAAACATTTTGATTTTCATGCAGCTGAATAAGACCTTTTCTTAAGCTCACTTCTGATAAATCAGAATTTCTTGAGATACGCAAGAAGGCAGCTGCTTATTGGACAGTCAGACAGAAGGGACTACAGTGTCATCTAATCAGATTAATTTTGTTTCTGCACAATAAGAAGATATCCATAGGAGCTATCTTTCCATGTCTTTGGCACTGCTGAAAGAGGTAGAGGTTCCACAGGTCTGTTAGTAGCAAAGTTCCTGAGTTTTAATTCAGGTGACTGTGCAATTTTGAAAAATTCTGGAAAGAAGACTATTAGACTTTGGAGTTCAGTAAACAGGACACCTTGAGAGTTGAGTTCTCTGCCTCTGTCCTCTTATACCTCTCTCTGTGTATTTCTTAATATTGCTTTGTTTCATTTTATTACTGGGCTGTGAAATACTTGATTTACCTTGGCTGGCAGCTTTGATATTTTTGATATCTTCTCCATATCATAAGTTTCACATAAATTACCATAGATAAACTTGCTTTCTTGCCTGTCACTATTTACCTCTTGATGAACTAATATGATACTGCACAATTCTAGGCCATTAACAGTAAAAAGTGGCCCAAGAAATAGAGGATCATTTTCTGCCAAGCTAAAATGGCTTCAGAATTTTTGTCATTCTTTTATCAGTTGTAATCAAATTGGTTTATGGCAGCATTTCCTTTCCATCACTGTTGCTCAGTGTTCTTGTTCTTTTTGGAACCTCAGCAGCAACTTTTAAAATAATCACCCAAAAGATCTGTACCTTAGAGAAGAAAGGCTGTTAGCAAAATGCCAGTGAAATTTAGAAGCATAGCAAAATACAGACTTAAAAGCACCTAAAATAGTGTAGCCCAGTGTTAATAAATCACCTTAGTTATTGTGTACTTTTTTTTTGTAAAACAGACAAAACAATTAACCAAGCTGTATCTTTTCCAATTGCATTTAAGGCTAATTGTTCAGGCAGATAGATTTTTAGTTAGTCATCAGGTTTAACAAGTAAGGCAAATGTCTTGCTTGGCCGCAATTAGCATAAATAAATATTTACGATATGCTTGTACGGAGACCTGCTGCATGTTTCCCTTGTAGCAAGCTCACACTGTGTGTGTGTATGCATGTATGTGTATGTACAGGTTGATACATGTGTGTACCATATAGTTGTATCTTGGCTGATGGAGAAGATAACGCATCTGGAGTAAACCTCAGGCACGGGACTGCCTTGCAAGAGAAATAAAATGGCTTAAGATGAATATGCAGATACTAATTAGTGCTGAGACAAATGGCCTGGTTTCATCTCTCAGAGCTGTTGCTCCCAGTGCTTTGCAGATACCTGCATTGATTAGATGCAGTTCACACATCTTGAGCTTATCCTTCAAAGCCACTTGGCAGCTAGCAGCTTTTATTTTTACAAAACAGCTACAGAACAAGGAAGTAGCTTCGAGGTAATACTTGGAGGGCATACTAGCACAGGCTAGCAACTTCAGCCCCTCTTTCAAAATTACAGCTGTTGAGTTGTTCTTAATCCTTCAAACTCAGGTAGGTTTCTTCATGGATTAAAGAACTGGTTTGGTATCTTATCCTGATACTTTTGGTGCTTTTCTAATGGTAAGTGTCAGTTATCTCTCCTTCATAGCTGTTCCACTTGCTTTGCTGGTCTCTGTAGACTTTCCTGGGTTGAGCTGTACCTATCTGACATTTTGATTTTATTACAAGTTTATTTAACCATAGGTAGCTTGCTTTTTTTATTTTTTAAAGAACCTAGTGGATGCCCTCATCCTGTTGCTACTTCTGACACAGACATTAGTGACTTTTCTGTCAAGATCCCAGGGCATTGCTGGGGGAAAAAAATAGCTAGCATTTATAATCCTTAGGAGACTTGGGATGAGCCTTGGTATTGTTATTCTGAGCCTTGCACTTCAGATTTGGTTGTTGGTAATTGCTGTGCCAGCACCAAGTTCTCCAGAAGTTTGAAAGAAAGAAGCAACCACTCTAGCTGGTGCTTCACCTCCAACCAGCCCCATTTCCATGAACTTCTTCCTTGGGTTTTCTTCCATTGTGTGAAAAAGGAGCTCAAGATTGACTCTGGTCTCAGTCACATCAGATTTTGTGTCGTGGTTACGATGGCCACTGTGATGAGACCTGCGTGGGAGCCTCGTTGGCAAGGATTTGGATTTGGTTTGCTGTAGCAGCATTGCTGGGTACTGCAACTGTCTTTCTTGGGAGGAAGAGAAAGTTACAGAGGGAAATTTTGTTTCTTGTATTGCCAAGCCATATGGGAGATGGGGAAAATATTGCCTGTAGCAGGGACTGGCAGCTGGAGGATGCTCAGGGAATCACCTATGTGCTCTGAGCCTGAAATCAGCAGGGTTACTGGGCCTGCACTTGCTGGAGAGTCTTTGGAGCTCAGCTCAAGGCTTTTCCTGGAGGACTGTGCTGAGTGGGGCATGAGAAATCCTCTACATATATTCCTGCACTTGTCTCTGCTGCTGCAGTAAGAAGGGGGGAATGCAGCTCCCTGTGAGGTTGGACTATGGCCAGCAGCAGCATCTGCATCCACATTGTCCCATAGCTTCAGCACCACCTAAGTCCTGCTTTGGTTAGCTTTTTGTTGCAACTGTGGTAGCCAGAATATGGTTTTAAACTGAAGTTTTGAATAAGCTGAATTGGGTTGGACTGGTCTGTGGCTAAATGCTGGCATGTAGACTTTCACAAAGCTATGAAAAATAAATCCTATATGGTAGAAGGACTGTAGAACAGAAGACATTCCATGGTTGATGTGTAGCAGGTAACCCTTACAGCATGTCTGAGGTCCAGTCTTCAGAAAGAAGAGCAGGAAATATTGTGTATGGATGGGGAATTGCAAATGTTGGCAGTAAATTGCTTTCCATCTAAAGTGATTTCAGCAGGGGTAAATAAGCTAGGAGGTGGAGATGGTTAATCTTTCTCTTTTTTTTGAGAAAACACAAGGGAGAGCTTAAGACTAAAAAGGGAGAGGAGAGCAGGAGGAGGAGTGAATATTGAAGAGAAGCAGGAAGTTTAGAGAGGACTCTGCATGACAAACAGAAGGAAAGAAAGATTGCCAGAGACAGCATGGCACAGTAGCATGGAACAAGCTGTGGCAGGGTCTCAAAGCAGTTACCCTTTCCTTCCTCTCTCCCTTCCCTGGTAACCATTTGTGTTTTGCGAGGTTTTTGTTTTGTTTTGTTTTGTTTTAATTTGTGTGACCAGAGAGTGTTTCCATGTTTAAGTCGGCGCTGTGCACTGCAGTAGCTGTGTACTCCAGCAACACAGCTCTTAATCCTCTAATGTTGTCCCAACAGCTCTACATCTATTGACATCTAATGCGGTACCCAAGTCTGTTAGCCTGCAATGGATGGAATCACTCCTAACTTAACATGATGTTTTGGAAGCAGGTTCTGATCAGTTGTTTTACCAGAAGGTGTGTGCGAGTCCGGCAGACAGAGAACTCTGTGTCCTGGGAGTGGGCAAGGTTGTGCCCAGACACTGCTACCATGTGGATACTTTTGAATATAGTTAAATGTATATGTGGATGTCAAGACAATCAGAGCCTGACTTAGGAATTGTTTAGGCTCATGATTTATTACTTACTTGGCCTAATTTTTGAAACTGATGGCAGATGTCTAGTGGGTTGTGTTTTTGATGTTGGTCAGTGCTTGAGATGGAGGTCTTGGATATGATTCTCAGGTTTCCTGATGAACTACTAAATGCCTCAAAGGCAGGCTGTTCAGCTTGGCATTGGCAGTACTGTTCATGCGGGGTACCTTTACTTTAGGAACCATCTTGCTGAATTCAGGGGTCAGGTCCAGTTCGTGTTTTATCAGGAGAAATTCTGCTCTTTTGGAAATGTTGGGTAAATTAAATGTTTACGATGCCAAATGTTTTTTCTGTGGTAAATATATAATTATTTTTTCAAAATTCAGTACGCAAATGTTCTGACCCAATAATCTTCTCTAATCTTAGCAGGACTTTACAGACTCCAGCCCAGGTTCCAGTGGTTGTTTCTCCTGGAAATCAGCAGCTGCATACTGTAACACTCCAGACAGTGCCTCTTACTACAGTGATAGCCAGCACAGATCCAGCCTCAGTAACAGCAGCACAGAAATTCATTTTACAAGCCATTCCTACTTCCCAGCCCATGACGGTTCTTAAAGAAAACATCATGCTACAGCCTCAGAAGCCAGTCTCACCTCCTTCCTCGATTGTGCTGAGCCCAGCACAAGTTCAGCAGGTGCTCACCAGCAGCGTGCAGACAATTTGCAATGGAACAGTCAACATGGCTTCCTCCCCATCCTTCAGTGCCACCACCCCTGTGGTGACGTTCTCGCCCAGCAGCTCACAGGTGGTGTCTCAGCCATCGGGCACGGTGATCACTTCGGTCATCAAAGCGCCAGACACAAAGCAGGTTGGCCTACAGGAAGAGGAAAAGGAGGAGAGTGACAAAGTAGAAGATACCGAGCAGTCGGAGCAGAGATTCCAGCAGCAGCCATTTGTGATGGTAGTGTCCAGTTCGAATAATTTCCCATCTAACGTGCAAGTGAAGCAAGAAAATGAGCCATTGGAACCCAATTTGTATTGATAATTAAATAATTAAAAAAAGAAAAAAGACCCTGTGGATGATTATTTTCATAAATGTGATGGGACCTTTACAGTTTTGTATATATGATTTGATTCTGAAGCATGATGTTGCAAAGCTACTTAATTTCTGCAGTTAATTCTTAGAATTCATGCTTTAGGACGGATTTTGATTTTCTGTTAATTGCTAAATGTTATCATATAAATAAAACTATATATTACTCATTTTTCAAAGTACAGGCATGAAGGAACATGCTTTTTATGCTATGAAGACTTTCTCCTGAGGTTGTTGGCCAAAGTTTCAAACTTCTCTCTTATTCTGTTGTCAGTCTGTTGCCGATTTACATTGCAGTAATGTAACCTTTTCTGTTTAATCTGTATGTGTATCACTTTTGGAAGCAGCACTTAGTTTTAGTAAGACAGTTTCATTCCATGTGTTTGAATTTTTATGATCGAGTATCTGTTTCATATCAGTGAATGACATCAGTTTTAGACCTTGATAACCAGGTATCCTCTTGCATTTTTTGCAGCACGAGCTCTTGTGTGTGCAAAATTGAATATACACTCCTATTGAGAGTACTCGAAACATATATTCCAGTAATGGACAATGCCACGTCTATATTTTATATGAAAACATCAGATATATTTAATTACAGAAGCTAACGGCATCACTACAGGTGCAAATGTTTCATGCCATTTTGCAACTATGAAGCTTAACAATCTTGCTTTCTACTTCAGATTATTTTGTAAGGGGGGAGGGAAATTAAAGATATACAATTTATGCAGGTTTTTGGAGATTAATACTGCTAAGAGTTCTTGGTTTTGATTGTAAATACTGTATATTCAATGTTGCAGGGAAGTTTTTCAGCTAATTTTTTCCATACAAATTTTTGATAGGTGGAAATAAGATCAATAAGATCGTTATGTTTAGAGGTCTAATGTTATATGTATTCATATTACTGAGTGACTTTGTATTTAAAAACAAATTTTTAAATGATGGAGCCCATTGAACCTTGGGTCCTTCTTTTGTATTTTTAATTGGTTTATTATGAAAATAAATCAAATGGAAAAACATTTTTCTGTATTTACTCCAAAATTTTTTTTTATTATTATAATGTTCTGACAATCATCAGAAACAACTAAAATACTGTGAGAAAAAGGACAAGGTGATTAGTTGGTGTGGGTCTGTGGTGGAACATGAGCAATTCACAAATCACTTCTGAACAGACTTGAACGCAGTCAGTGTGCTGTCAATATCCTCTGAAACAGCAGTAATGTATATTTTTGTAGCTGAACTGAAGGTTGAGCTAAATCCAGGAACTGGACTTAAACTTCTCCTTTTCCATCACTTCCCAGTACGTTACAGACAAACAACACAAAATTTTTTAACGTAATTTGCAAAGGCTGTTGTAGCTTGTCTGATACAACTGACAGCCCAAACTATTTAGGGTTTCAAAAACTTGCATGTTGCAGTGTTTACGCAGGGTAAGTTAATAAATATGATGCCTGGTATTATGATTCTATCAATATGAAATGAAAGGGAACATGACTTTCTATGGCTGAATTAATGTTGGAGTTCTATTGATTGGTTGGCAAGGTTAAATGTAACTTTAAGCACTAGTACTAGCAAAACTAACAGGAGCAGAACTGTGGCAGAGAGAGCATGGTCTTGCTGCTTGGCAGAAGAAACTCCACTAACTATTGAACAAGCAGCTCTCTGCCTGTTCAGAGCTGCCGAATTCGTTCAGTGTTTCTTCCCTCTGCCTCTTTGCAGTCAGGCTTCCACCTGCAGAGCCGGTGCCTCGCCCCATCTGCAGGAAGGCTGGTCATACCCACACCGCTGGTGTTTGTCTGGCCGCGCTCCCTGCAGCTAGGGAGTGCTGGCAGTATTTTCAGGAATGTGGATAAGCGTTGTGGGAGCCTATCTGGTAACAGTCTTCATCCAAGGGCTATGTTAGATTGGCAGAGAGGGTGGCTAGCTTTTTTAATCAAACTATAAAATGTTTTCCTATGCTCCGAGTATTTAATAGTCCTAGGAGACCTGAAGTGTGATAATGCTTGACTGACATTAGTGTTTTTAGATGCAAGGAAGTTGCTTTAGTGTTTGCTGGAAATGCTGGTGAGGGGGAATTGCACCATAAGGTTACAGTTTCACCAACACAACTTCATGCCACAGATGCAGCTATTACACATGGAAAATGATTTGCCAGGTCTGTTTATGTCAGCTGGAGAAGTGGAGAAAATCTCCAGCAGCAGTAACGTGTTCCCAGCAGCAGACTGTTGTGTAACAGACAGTAAATGGAAATCACTCCCTCCCCATATCCCCTCCGGTGTGCCAGCCGGGTGGATCTGTACTTCGAACTCTCTTTGGTATGGCAAAGGAAGGGAGAAGCTGGAGTAAATCATAAAATGAGAGCTCGCATTGGGAGTTTGAGCAGCCCCTCCCCTTTGTGCCTGTGGCAGCAGCCAAACAAAACACGACAGCTAAAATCCCAGCCACTTCTGAGTCAGAAAATAAAAATTGAGGCCGCAGTTTTTTTCCAAACATGTGTGAAGCCACAGAGGAGAAAAAGGCACTTTTTTATTTCTGAGGCATTTCATGGAAGGAAATGCCATCCTCCGGAGGAGGAGGCAGGAGGTTGAAGGCCTCAGGCTGCTTTTGAGAAGCCCTGTCCACCACCCTGTTGTCCTGAACACGGGCCGGATACCTGGTGCTCAGCACCAGCTCACACACTGAGAGGTATTTCTGGTTTTTATTCCGATTTGCACAAAGTAGGGAGCTAGGTGGTAACCCACAAAAGGCTGGTTCTCTGATTACTAAAACTTCACACTTGTTATTCATTTTAACAAAGGCATCAGCCTTCATTGGTTGCAGATTTTACGACTTTTTCATTAATTAGTGCTCTAACTCCTATTGCTAGTGAGACCATAATCTGCACCAGGGGAGGTTTAGGTTGGACATTAGGAAGAACGAGAGCAAGTAGATCCTGGAATGGGTTGCCCAGGGAGGTGGTGGAGTCACCGTCCCTGGAAATACTGGACTTGGCCTGGTTCACACGGTGGTGTTCAGTCAGGGGCTGGACTGGATCATCTCAGAGGTCATTTCTAACCAAACTGATTCTGCGATCTCTTGCTTCTCACGCCTGCGGGCGCGGTTCCTCCCTCCCTCGGAGCCTGGGCTCCGCTGCCAGGAGGCGGTCAGTGGGTCAGCGCTCCCCATGTCCCACTGCCGCAGTGACCTCTC
>VXBQ01006195.1:3030577-3089101 GCA_013400175.1 Phainopepla nitens | reverse complement strand
GCCGCCCGCCCGCTGACGGCGTTGTGTTTCCTCGGCAGGTTCTCGGACGCGGACGTCGACCGGGAGCCGGGGGCGGCGGCGCAGGTGAGGGCCGGGTTCCCCGGGAGCCTGGCTCGGGTGAGGTCGGGCTGCAGCAGAGCCCGGCGCAGGCCTGGCACAGTATTCGTGCTGCCCGTGTGGCAAAGAGGGGGTGGGGGCGGACAAAAACCAACTTTCTCTTCCGTGTAGGTAGATGATAGTTCACGTGACTAAATTAGTTAAGGTTTGTGGATGTAAAACACCCAAGCTTGTTGAAGGCAGGTATTCCATCTTAGTTTTTATGCTGCCCTGGTCTGTTTTTTTTCCTGTCCCTATGTTTTGTGGGCACCACGACTGATCTTTCTTTCATCTCCACAGAAAGTAATTTTTATGTAGTGGGAATGATCAACCGCTGAAACACCCTTCCCACGGACGTGGTAGAGTCCCCATCACTGGAGGCTTTCAAGACAGGAATGGGCAGGTTGCTAGATCCTCTCGTCTAGGCAGGCTTTCCCATGAAAGGTTAGGTGAGATGATCCTTTGAGGTCCCTTCCAACCTGGCCTGTTCTATGACTTTATCAGTTAATTTGTTTTAATCTGTCTTCTAAGGTTTTTTTTTACTTCTAAGGTTATTTTTACTTGAAACAGACGCTTGATGAGAAAACAGAACTGGAGGGTGGATAACTATTTCCATCCAACTACTTGGGAGGGGAGAGGATGTAAATGCTTAGTACTGCTTGAAGAGAGTGTGTGGTAGAACCATAAAATGATACTAAATTATCTTTCCACAAAGAAAATTAAAGTGAAGTTAAATTTTTCAGTTCCTTGGGGGTTTAGGCTGTAACTTCTAGAACTTTTTCAAAAGATAAATGACATTTAAAAAGCAGTTTGGGGTAGCCAAATCTATATGGCATAATAAAACTTAACTCAAAATCTAAAAAGCCCCATAAGTTTCACATTTTGGGGTTAAAAAAAACCGAACTAAAATTCCCTGACACCAAAAGGTCTTCAGAAGTGTTAAGGAATACTGTCAGAATGTGCTTTTGTATTTTTTTCTGGATTAACGTGGTTGTTTTGCTTTTCTAGCTTTTTAGTCCTTTGTGCATTCAGTGCTTCAGGACATTATGTAACACATTCTATAGGCATTATTTAGTACCTGACACAGTACTGCTGGTGCCAGGTGTGAGGCCTTGTTTTCACATTCCTGGATTGAGTAGGCAGGTTGTGCTTGGTGGTCTCTGAACTGGTGACTCCACAGCTCAGAGCAGCATTTTGCTGCCTTAGGTGTCCAGGTGCTGCACCGTGCTTGCGTGGTCTTATGTGTGGACTCTCTGTTCCTGTGCTTAATATTTTTGATCTGGGAGACAGCTCTGTAGAGTTGGTGCTGTGTAATGTTTTCATACCTGGCTAGGCTTCTGTCCTGTTGGCCTGGCATTTCTGCACTGTGTCCTCGGGATTTTTGCTTGCTTTAGTTCCTGGAGATTGTGCTTTGGCTTTCTCCACCTGGATCTGATGCAATTGAAAGGTCAACATCCATCTTTTAATACTGTGTGAATGATAAAGCTGTGAACTCATGAATGACTTCTCATTTTAAGTTGAGAGTGTAGGCTACTATGTGGAGACTGAAGGCACCTTTCATTCATGCCAACTCTTTATCAACTTTTCCAGTGTATTTAGAAACAGATCTGCAATTTGGTCACATGGTAAGGGCCTTTAGAGTCAAAATATGCAGAAAACACGGACTGGAGTGTGAGGACAAAATCTAAGCTTGTTCTACGTAGCTGTTGTAATCTGGAGTTCCCAGCGGCTTCTCAGATAGTTTACAGGAGTTACTGGCTCTGTGTGTGTGCCTGAAAGAGGTGTGGTGACTTACTGATAAAAAGCACACAAAGAGAGAAGTTTCACACTGTTGAAAATGCTTGGCTTGGCTTTGCTTTGCTGTCCTGGGGTGAGGGTTAGGTTTGCAGGAGGATCCCTTCAGATGTTGCTGGCTCTAATCGGTGCTTCTGTCATCAGCATAAGTGTCAGGAAATAATGTTTGTGGGGAGAGGTGATCTGTCAGAGCAGTGCCTCTGCACCTGGATGTGCCTGTGATGTGCAGTGTCAGAGTCAGACCCTGCTTGGTTTCAAATGTCAGAAGTACTTCCCCTCTCAGCATAATATGAACCAATTTTCATTGCCAGTTGCCCCACGGCGCTGCCGTAGGGAATACCTGTAGCCATGAGTATTTCCATAATGACAGCTGCTTTGGAATGACTTTAAATCCAGGAAGGCATCGGCACAATTAGATGGAGTTACTGCTGTCTGCTGCCTGCCCCTTCCTTCAGAGACCCCCCAGGATTTAGATTTGTGTGCTGCACCTCTGTAGCAGCGTGTGTATCTTACACAGTAAGAACTGGTGCCGCTGCTGGAAGAAGCTGTTCTGGCCCCGTAAGGCCTGGGTGGCATAAACACTTCATGTGACATCTGTTAGAAAAAGGCACTGGTCTGAATTAGAACTAAGGCAAGTCCTCCTTCCCTTCTTTTTTCTCTGTCTCGGCGGGACAGAGTTTTGGCAGCTGTGCTGTACAAGTATTTCTGCAGGTTTGCAGTTTGTATCTTAGCTACGTTGGTGCTTGCTAGACGCCAGGTGGAAGTCTGAGTAGAAGTCAGCTTAGCAGACAGAGTTAGTGTACTGTAGCAACATACTGCAGTCGCTTTTGGAAGACTGACTGCCTTCTAGAAAGGGAAGAACTTCTCTCACCACTAAGGAGAGAATTGGAGATGCGCTTTCCAGGTGTGTGCTTCAAGCCACAGTGATTTTATTCTGTGTACAAAGTCAGGAACTTTCCTCAGAGAGAGCAGTGTGTTATTATTTCAATCCATATATCCAGTGATTCCCTTAACAAAGGACTACTTTATGCTTATTTCACTGTGCAGTAATAGCTCCTCTGAGCCCTGTGCTCCATAAATCTTTCATTCTTCTGCTTTTGTGCTCAGCATAAGTTGAAGCAATCTCTTATGTGCTATAATATGTCTTACATGGTATTTCATAGCATCTTATCTCCACACAACTGTTCTGACATACTGTGCATTGACTTCCAAATTTGTAATAATACACTGCTCTCTCAAATCCAGCAGACCTGTGTACAAGTATGCTGAGAATTGTAGGAAGGTTTTTTGGAATAGAGAGGATCATCTGTGTTAGACTTCATGTTTAGAGCATTTGAAATCCCACTTCCTTTGCAGTAAGAAACAATCTGCTTGAATTTGGTATAATTGGCAGGTTCCTTGTACTTCAGGCACTGATGTTTAGCTTTGTGCTTCAGAACTAAGCAACAGGTAAACAGAAATGCCAGTTTGGATTTTATCTTCTGAAATGTCTCTTAGTTGACAGAGTTTGATACTGTGTTTTTATGAGGATTTCTGAAGTACCATTTCATTTTTTTATGTGTGTTTACAGGAACTGACAACAGCTTTGGAGAAGAATCCAGATGATGCTGAATGTTATTGTCAACGAGCTTATGCTCATATTCTTCTAAAGAAATATGCTGGTAACATCTTCAGTCTAAGAATCCTTTTACAAGTGTATCTTAACACGAGTTTCACAGGAGATGTCTTGAATCTGAAGCCAAATACAGCAACAGGAGAAAGTGTTGTCTGTAACTTAGTATGCTGTTTCTGGTGTTAGTACATAATCTTGTTGTTTTCTTAGATTGTTTTGTTGCAGCAAAACTTTCAGTGAAGTGGTTTTCTTGAGTCCCAGCTTTCTATTTGATTCCAGTCTGGTATTATCTTGTCAGGTTTTTATAAGCAGACTTCTTAGGCAGATTTTGAGATTTTTGCGTTGCATCGTCCATTGTTGTGTTCTTGGTAGAGACTGGATCTTGTCATGGATGGAATGTGATAAGTGAATAATGCCTGAGAAAGATTGACTGAATAAGATCTTTTTTACTTCCAGTAAAAACCAAACAAACAGAATCACACTTGAGATCTAAACAGAGGGTTTCACTAAATGAAAGTCATGCTACATCTTACATGAGAGCTCTGCAGCTCCGTGAGGGATTCCTGTGTGGCAGTTGTGGCTAGGCTTAATTCAAACCATGTGATTTGTATCAGTGTAAGGAAGATAACATAGTACATCCTAGAAGAGAATTCACTACTAGAAGACAATTCACTCCTTTTTATAACATTATTATGTTTCTCAACTTTAAACTGACTTTCAACAGATGCAGTTGCTGATGCAAAAAAGTCTCTAGAACTCCACCCAAATAATGCTGTAGCGCTCCTTAGAAAAGGGTATGTATCCTTTATGGCACTTTGGGAATAGTGTGATGGTCTGTCAGTCGATACGAGCGTTTGGATTATGGTTCTGTGCAAGCTTTTTACAGCACTGAGAATGAATAAATTCAAAGCCATGTTGCTTGCAACCCATTTGTAATCAAGCCATTTAGTTTGGGGTGATTATCTTAATGCTCTTGCCATTTCAAAAACACACCTTTTGGGTAATTTAAATTCTTACACATCATTGTAACCAGTACAGCATGTTACCTATAGAATGTCGACTGCACTGAAAAGTAATCACTGTTTTCTTTTGTTTTTCTTTATTTGTGTCAGGTTAGGTGAATATCATATCAAAAACTATGCATCTGCTTTAGAGTCTTTCAGAGAGGGACAGAGGCTGGACAGTAAGTATTAAAGTTTCTTGTGTGTACAGTACTCCTTTATGTTAAAATAATGGGTGATGTGTTGGATTAAAATGAACACCAAAGATTTTTTTTTTTTTTTTTAAGATTAATGTATTGGGTCCCTAACATCAGCTGTCTGACTTTTGGGAACCTTTATGCATTCACTGTATGAGAGTGTTAAACTGTTTAAAAATGTGTATCAAAGTTCTTAGCAATTAGTAGCTGATTTATTTTTTCTTTATAAAATGGGGAGTGTTTTCCTGCTTTCTGGAGGTCTTGAAGATGCATAGTGGCAATGCTGGTGTGTTAAATGTCAGAAAATTTTTGAATAGAGCAGGCTCTTTAAATACAGCTGGAATTTCTTCTTAAACAATTTGATAGATCAGTCTTTAGAAAGAATGTGCAGCTTGGTGGATATTCAAACTGACAAAGTGGATTTTTACCTTACATTACATACCACTTAATTACAGAAACATATTTATTATATATATATCTTTTTTCTTCTTACCATGTTGGCTTTCTGGCTGGACTTGAGCACTTTCTAGTTTGGGAACACTTAGAACTTCTTTAAAACCTGACTTTATTCAATAATCAGGAAAGGAGTAGTTTAAAACAGAAAGCTTAGGTAGAACACATGAGGGAAGCACAAAGCAAAGCAGTTGCAAGATGGCTGTCACGCATTTCTCTTCTCTCCTATCCCCCATTAAAGATAAAACCTTCTCCTCTTTTCCAAACAGCAAGAAAAGATGGTTAAAAAGGCACCTTGAAGGGTTATGCAGAGCGGAGTGCGCTAATCTGATAAGAATTGTCGTGGTCTCACATCTTTTCAGTGTGTTGTCTTATCTATAATAGTAGTGGCTGGGACATGTAGGCTTAGCAAAAGTTTAATTAATTTGCATCTCCCAAATAAATGATCTAATCCTGCGTTTCAAAAGTGGAGCTTCATGGAAGTGTAACATAGTTTGTGCTTGATGCCAAGTGATCATGCTCCTTATTACTGTTATACTTTTTTAGCCTCTTCTTTCAGCACCTTAAGTCTGCAGAAAGCTACTATATTTAAAGTTCTTCCTCCTGGATGAATGTGCTGAAATGGCCCAACAAAGGGTCTGAGTGCTGAAGCCATCAAAAGTGAAGTGGCAGAGCAGTGTTGGGCCAGTGGTAGAAGGAGGATGTGGTGAAATTGCAGCAGCTCACAGCTGTCAGTTTAGGCTGCCCTGGAACAGGAGTTGAAAATAAGAAATCTCATGAAGCTCTTTCTGTATTGATGGTTTGGATAACTAGGTGGTCTCCACAAATTTTACAGTAGAGAGACAGGTTTGTCTTTGCAGTCTAGTCAAGTTCTCTCTTTAGTAACTTTCTGTGAAAGGAAGAGATTCCTTCCACTGACCTAGGTTGCTTTCCATACTTGGTAGGTAACTTTTTGTACCTCTCCAAGCTCATCACTGCTGAATTTAATTGAATAACTAATGTTTATTTTTCATACTATTGCCCCACCCCAGGCAATTAGTATCAGTTTGAGGTTTTTCATATGCATGGGTAACCTCACATTCAGTTTGTGTTGTAGAGTACAACGCAGAGCTGCAGATATCTTTTTAGATAAGTCAGTGAATACCAGGGTCCTCTTGGCTAATTCAGAAACCCTGAAATAGAGCACATTTTCCTCTGTTGAATTGCTTCATTTCTACCTGTTTGAATTTAATTTGCTGTTGTTTTGCTGCTTACTCAGTTGAAGAGTTTCTGAAGCTTCCTAGCACTTCCTGATTACTCTCTTACCTGGAGACACTTTCTGCTGCGCTTCCTCTATCTCATTACAAAATTCTGTGGCCTGCTGTGAGATGAGGAGTCTCCTGAAGGCCTTTTTAAAATTACAGACTTAGTTGATTGTCTTTCATATATTACCTAATTTGCTGGCAAGTTTCTGTCAGTAACAGAATTTACCTTTGTGGAATGTTTCATGGATCCCAGGTGAAAACCAATTGTGAGTGTAGGCATTTTGGCAACACAGTTAACTTGCAGTTAAGTGCAGCTAATGCAGAATGAACAAAGCACAGAGGGAAAATTTGTGTCATACGCTAGGCAGGTGATGAAGAGAAACTTCAGCTGTTGCTGCCTTGGGAAGAATTGCTGTGGTGGGGAATTCTTTGCTGGCAAAGCTGGTTTCTTTGCCACACGAGTGGGCAGAAGTACATGGATACACATTTCTGTTCTTTGCTAATGTAAGGGCTGTTTTAAATCTCAGTCTGGAATGCTGACACGGATGAGCTTCCTACTTGTGCTCATCACTGGTGGGACTGATAGGCCCAGGGTACCACAGCAACCTTCCCATTACCCACCTACAAGGATATCAAAGTAGCACTTGATGTGATGAGCTGTGGAATGTACAATGTTTCTTTAGTTTATGAAATAACACCAGGAAGCAACACTCCTTTCGTTCAGCTGTGTGATGCATGCAGATTTTTACAGTTCCAATCGCCTTGGTTGAAGAACGAGTGTAATCTGGTACTCTTCAGTATGCTGTGTGGATTTAGGACAATTATTCTCAAATTTTCTTGTGGTTTTTGCTGTGACCACTGAATGAATTTAGTAAAGCTGGAATGTGGCAACTTTTTAAAGAAACTTCTTCCTTTTTTTGTATTCTAAGAGGTAGTAGATTTTTAGTAAGTGAAGACCCAGGAAGGTTTTCTGAACTACAGTTATTAGTGGAAATAAGTTATTTGGGATGATAATACAATTTTAGAGGAAAAAAAAAATTGCCTCAAATTATAAAAAGTGCCAGGATGCCAGAAAAGAGTGTGATCTTCTAGGAAAGCAGGGAAGTTAATTCTGGACATTTCTTTTTAGGTTTGTGTTGCATAGCAATCTAGTCATAGGCCATGGGTAAAAAGGGAATTCCTCACCTGCTGATGAGGGAGGCCGGATCAGTGCAGACTGCTTAGGCTGCAAAACTTGGAAGTCTTTTTAGGTTACAGTGCTAAGTTTTGAGAATATTAATTTAGGTTTCAGGGGAGCTCTGGACTTCATATAATTCTATGCTCTGGCTAAAAGTAATACTAATTTTGAACTTGCACATGTTCACTTGGAACTTTTTACTGTTGTTTTCCAAGTATCTCCAAGACTGAAGATTCCACAGTCTCTTTGGGCCGCCTGCTTCAGGGTTTGCCCATTCTTTTAGTAAAAAATTTAGATAACTCCTAAGATCAGATGGCAGAAGAAAAGTGGAGATGAAATGAGGAGCGGTACTCCAATATTATGACCTAGGGTGCACCTCAAAATTTATGTACATTTTATATGTGGAGGATTGGAGTACATTGTATAGCTGCAGTGGAGTCAGATTTGGTATCGTGTGTGTGTCTGTCAGGAGCTCTTTTGTCGAGCTTCTTCATGTCCTTTGCCTCAGTCAGCGCTGTGAATTCACTTGTAAAATGAGAAAAGGTTCAGCTATTCTTAGTAGCGGGTCAGCATTGTTGCCACTTTTTTATTTCTTCACTGAAAGATTTTTTTGGGAGTATTGCTGTAATAAGATGATTGCTCTGTTGTTACTATCATCTTTTTAGCTGTTTTCCAGTGAATTAATTTCTCTCTGAGAGCCTTGCTTCCAGGAGAGAATACTTGATGTTTGTCAAAAGTTGCACAACTTGGGGTTGTCCACACAACAGACCATCTCTCCTGACATTTCTCTGGAGGGGAAGTGTGTGACTGTTTGAAAAAGTAATTCAAAGAAAAAAGGAAAAATGTGTAAAACTGTACTTTTTGCTTTCTAAACAGCTACATAGGAGTTGAAGAAGAGACTGGAAAGCAGTAACATATTTGTGTCAGTTAGACAAAAATCTAGTCTCTTGCAAATGAATTAGAATTTAATCAAATATAAAACATAGTGGAATTGTACAAAAATAATTAAAGCCTAACTGGAATGATAGCTTACAAGAAGGTAATAGGAAATAACACCTTTTTTAGTAAATTGATACAAGTTGGGGATGGATTTCTTCCAGCTGGCAACTGAGAGGACTTTTTCTTCCTGCAATACATGTAATGCTTGCAGAGTTTTAATATTACTGTGTTTGATCTCTTCTAGATGTAGATGATACCTTTACTATTTGGATTAAAAGATGTGAAGAAGCACTAAATGGTAAGAAAAACGACATTTACTTAGTGAGGGATTTGATATGCCCTGTGCTTGGAAGCTGTGTTACCTTTTTTCAAAGATTCGCTGCTTTCTTCTTACTTAAAACAAAATAATTTGGTTTTTTTCTCTTTTTGAAGTCATGTTTTTCTATCTCTTGTTTCTCATGGAGTAGAAACCCTTAGCACTTGTATGCTTCATTCAGATTTATAGGAACATTTGTATTGGGTTTTTAGTGTAAAAATTAGTTTTGCCAGGAGAGTACCTATTTAAAGATCAGACAATCATAATTAATTTTAATTTATTTTCATACACAACTATGAGCTAATTTTAACTGTAGAAGTGTGTGTCAGCTTGCTATCTAAAGCCTACATCAAAATAAGTTTTCAGGTCTTGCAGAAGATAAAGTTGGAAAGAGGTAGAAATTGGGAGATTTTACTCTTTGATTCCGTGTGGAACATGCGTAGGTGCTAATGGCTGTTCTGTTGAGTTACCCGTGGTGGTCACTGAGTGTGAGTAGTTTCCTTTCATACCTTCCTACAGACAGACAGCCCTGACAATTACCTCATCCACAGAGCTTAGGCTGCCTGGGGATTTTGATGAAAGCATAACTTAGGTAGTTTTTTCCTCCAGCTGTTGTGACTTTCCCTCCTCTCTGTGCTGCATGCTGGAGAATGTGACGGTAGAACAAGTTTGTGTCAAAAGTGTTGACTAAAAACCAAATAGAGGAGAACACTTCTGTGTTGTATAGGGATGAACAGATTTCTGCTTTATGAGACATTTTTTGCTAGGTTTAATTTTATTTGGAGGCATTAGATAAGTGATTGGCATGCATGATCTTTTTTACAAAGAGTTACTTTGGGCGACAATTTCTTCTGAAAGAGGTTATAATACACTTTTTTCCTAAAAGTCATGTTTATATTTTGCAGTGTTTTGTCTGTTCCAAGTCAGTTCTCCTGTTTTATCCTGAATATTCACTGTCTTGTCTTTCTTGAGCCATTTTCTTAATTCTCTGATACGTCAGCAAAACAAAGCAAACAAACCAATAAAAGCAGTAACAAAGCAATAACTCCGATTTCTTCATTGCAGCTTAATTTTTTTTTCTCTTTTTTTGTCAGTGTGCATTATAAAGAAGCAAGGGGAAAGTTTGTTTCTTTTCAAACATAGTTAATCTGAAATATTTTAGGAAAAAATACTTAGAAGAGGGAATACCAAGTTGTAGTTTAGATACAAGTACTGCTATATGTTTAGAGTCATGTGAGTGAATTTCTCTGCCAAATTTCCATCTCATTCCCCAGTGGGGTTTCCCTAGCATGAGATAAAAATGTGATGAGAGCTTTGTGCTATTCTTGGGGATGGATGGATTATAAACCTAGTGCAGACTCCCAGAAAGTGATTTTTTTAACTTTTGTTTCCTGTGATGTTGTTTTCCTTAAAAAAGGCCTGTATAAGTTCCAGTAAGCAAGGGAATTTAATGGAAAGATTGAAGGATTGTTAATTCAGTTAGTCAGAACATGTTTTATATTAGAGTTGTTGGTTTGCACAAATTGCTGATTGAAGTCTGATTAAAAGGTGGAGTGTCATGAAAGCAAAATACTAGAAATGAACCAATGTATTTTTACCTCCTCTGCTGTTGAGACTGGAGTGATTGCAGGATGTCTGGAGTAACTGAAGCAAGCTAGGGTAAGGTTGTGCCTTGGAAGTTCAATAAGTCTTTTTCTGAAAATGTAAATTTTTTTTTTTTTCCAGCATCACAGACTGATTTGGTAAGATGTTTTTCTTAATATGTTTACTGTTTTGACTTTTTTGTTATGCTAGGGTATGTTTTCTGCTTCAGTGGCTTTACTTCCAAGCTTGAAACAGAATCTTTCATATTGCATGCAAGTCGGAAACATTTAACTTTTCTACTAAACATGAGTGCTTTTGAGACCAAGGCTGCAAAATTTGAGCCCTGAGAACTCTTAGGAATGGTTAACAAATCTGGCAATTACTGTGCATTCATTGATGTAAAATTTAACTTTCTGTCTCGCATTCTGCAGCCTAATTTACAAATTAACCAGTTGTGGTTACTTGTGTTGTCAGTACTAACTTGATTGGGACTGTTGGAATGTAACTTTTTTTTTTCCCAGAAGCTTACAAGTGGTTTGTGCAGGCTTTTTTTCTGTTACAACCCACTCATCTCTCAGTTTTCTTTTTGTTTGTATTGGAAGTCTTGGTAAGAAATGTTGAAATTGACCTGTCCTTCTGGTTTTTGTTGTTTGTTTGTTTGTTTTTCTCGGGGAGGGGGCTTTGCATTGGATATTCTGCTCCCTCTTTAAAAGATACCTAATTTTTTTTACATTTTAAGAATAGAGTAGAGGAGAAAAATGTACAGGAAGCATGATAATAGTATATAAAGATAAATCTTGGATTTAGAGGGATTTTATGTTTAAAAGTTAAATCTTGAGTTCTCAGACCTATTTCAGGTTTCCTTCTTGGTTTATAGATTAGCAGCATAGTCACTGGATATTTCCCAGGTATACATCTTAACCAGGAAGAAATGAGTTTAAGTTGAACTTAATTGCTATTTATAAAATATATTCAAGTTACAGACAGACATATTTAATGTAAATTGAAACTTTTAAATTTGTAATCTGCCATAAATGACTTAACAGTGGAGAGCTTCACCTGTAAGTTAATGTTCACGTACAAATCAAGGACGGGGAGCAGTTGGAATCAAGAAAAGGGGAGCAATTGGTGAAAATGATTTGTGCCTTGAAAAGTACTTCATGGTGTATTTTCACTTACACTGATGTAACTTTCTTTCTAATTGAATGTGCTTCAACTAGAATACACAGCAGCAGCCTCTGCCACCAAAGATCAAGTAAGTTGACTTTAGCTTTACTGTGAAATTTAAAGTAATCAACATACTTACTATTTGGCTTGGGGATTGGAGAAGCAGGATAATGACTGTAAGAGATTTTTTGGGGTAATTTTAGAAATGTGGCAGTCCAAGTGAAGTGTTTCTCAGTGCCATCACTTTTGTTCAGACTAAGTGGTACTTTCAGGAGATTAAACCTAACCAGAAGAGGGGGGAATAGCATCAGCATTCTGGTTTCTGTCTTCTCATTCTCATGCTGAGCTTAATTCAAAGCCTGTTCCCTTGTGCCTGGTATAGGTAATGTTTTTGAGATAGATTAAAGATTCTGAACTAAGAAGTGAATGGTTTAGGAAATTGATCTAATTTTATATGGTGTGTAATCTAAAATAAAAATAAAATTGTTCCTTCTTTTTTTCTTTTTTAAAGATATGACTGGTACCAAACAGAATCTCAAGTAATTGTGACCATAATGATCAAGAATGCACAGAAGGATGATGTCAGTGTACAGTTTTTGGAGAGAAAGGTGATTTGTGTTGGTTATTGATACTCACCCCTAGATTGCCTGAGATGCAGTGCTCAAGCCAGTGAACATTATATGCTGCAGTATTAGGGAAAGAATGAGGTGGGTGCCGTTCTGCCTGAGCTGCCCTTGTGTACAGTTGTGCTGCACGTGAGTGTGTGCCCAGTGAGGTGATTTGGGGTCCGTGGGACTGACAGCCGCGCCCTGCGGGGCGTGCCTGCTGCGAGGGAGTATCAGCCCCTTGTGTGGAGGCGTGGGAGCAGAAGTGATCTGGATTTCAGTGTTAGGCTGTACATGCCTCTGGAGCAGGACTGGGCAGAAACAAGGTATTCCCAAAATAGGTGTGAGTGAGTAGTAGTTTGCTCTTCGACAGTTACAGAAATAGACTGGATACTGGTGGGTGGATAGATCTTCCTTCTGGCACCACTGAAATTGTGGCAGCAAAATATATATTTTCAAGGAAGTACAGTAATCTCTTTAATGAAGTACCATATGTTGTACCAATGAATTTCATGTTTAATTTAGCTGACAATCTTGAAGAGTTAGGTTCTTATTCTCAACTAACTTGATACTTCATTGAATACCAGAAGTACTTGGTTATTATTATTTGCTTCAGGTTGTTAAAATTAGCCTGAGCACTTGCTCTGTAGTTTGCTTGTATTAGAAGAGAAGCTGCAGATTGTTTTCATGTTCCATTATTAATGTGTTATTACTTCATTTGTTGTATAATTCCTTCCCTAAAGACTTCAGATCAAGCTGACAAGACAGTAGGGGGTTTTGAGTACGTGTAGCAAAAACTGAAATCTTCTGTTCATTTTCTAGTGTATCTTAGAAACATCTTTGTCCAATAATGCAGTAGTGTAATGGCATGGTCTGATATTGATTTAATCACTTAATCTGTGTGTGAAATGCCTGTCCTTTACTTGAAAATGGAGCTGCTGTCAGAGATGACCAGAGACATGTTTTCAATTGTTAACAGATGAATGCGTCAGTGAGACTTCCGTCAGGTGAAGACTTCAACTTAAAGCTTGATCTTCTTCATTCTATAGTGCCAGAGCAAAGTACGTTTAAAGTGCTTTCAACAAAGGTGAGTTTCTTAAAGTGTCATTTCTTTGACTGTTGCAATCCTGAAAATGTTTCTGTTTTGTTGTCTTGTCTCTCTGCAACCGTCATAATATCTTGCTTTTCATATAGAAATGCTTTTTTCTTTCTTCAGGGTGTCTTTCAGCTGGTGGGAGGATTTCTAAACTTGTGCAAATATCAGAAATAGTAATATGATGGTGCTTATTGAAGTGCAAATGACCAAGTTATGTTGAGGATTCTTCCACTTGTTGCTAGAGAAGGAAGGCTGTGATCTTCACTATTAAAATTCAGGTATTAGGAAAGCATGAATACCCTTTTACAAAACTTTCAGGAGCCGGTCTTGCCTGGTGAAGCATAGTTATCTTTGTGTGCCCAAGAAATAAAAGGCAGACTTGGAAGATTTAGGTGAAATTTAATGGCTTCTTGCTGGTAAAGGTTAACCATGCAGTTAACTGTCCGTGGCTCTTCAAGAGAGCATATTCCATGCTATTCCATGCTGTTCCTGGAAATTGTACATGCCTGGAGACACTTGAAAATGGCGTGGTGTGAGAGAATGCTTCCGTCTCAGCATTTTGCTTCTTTCATATTACAAGTAGAGAAAAATAAGGAACAATGGTCTAGCATAGCATTTCTTGTTGGCATAATGGATAGACAGACATGCTTTATCCACAGAGCCAAGCCTGAATACCCAGTGCTGGAATGCGGTGTTGCTTCCTCTCTTGTATTTCAGCAGTGGTTCTGCAGAGCTCATGGAAATTCTCTTGTGTACTCATGTTCTATTTTACCTGTTCTGTTCTCAGAAAGGTACCTATAATAATTCTTGCATCATTTCATGTGAGAGGGACTTCAGGAAGGCATGAGAAGATTACCACAGAAAGTTGGTCTTATTTTTCCACTCCTTGTACAAAGAAACCTGGGCAGGTTGTGTGATTGAGCACTTTACTTATCCCCCCACAGAGTAAAAGCTTACATGGCTCAAAGTATGTAGAAAATCTGCTAGTCCATTAGTATTTGTATAAATCTGAGTCGAATGAGGGTGGACTTTGTCAGTAAGAGTAGCTGTGAGGTTCTGTTTTCTTTATGTTCCTACCTAGCTTGTGTTATACTTTTAATTTTGTCTTGAAGTTTACCATTACTTTCTTAGGAAGCATCTAAATGAACTGAGCACTGTGAAAGTCACTCTTTGTCTTTTCCACACTGCCATCTCTAGCCTGTGCTTGTCTCTGAAATAATCTCTAGTAGTTTACCGCCTGGTTTACTTTGAGGTTCCAAAACTGGGTTGAGAGCCTGAGTTATTGAGAGAGCCTGGGTTGAGAGCCTGAGAGCTGTTGTCTGAAGTGTAAATATTTTGCATTTCTTTTCAAATGTTGTTGTTCCTAAATACTTGAGAGACTATTTTTGAGACAAATGGTAAGAGGAGACCCAGAAGGTGTTCTAATTGCAGAAGTCAGGGCTTCAGCATGTCCTGACTTTTGCAGAAAGGAGTAGTATGAAGCTGTCTGTGAGGGCATAGTGAAGGAATACAATTTAAACCATAACCCAGCTGATTCTTGTTCTGACCACCAGATGGAGTCTGGAAGAAAAAAAAATTTAAAAGCAGCTATGTGCTTAAGTATGCAAAGACTTCTTTACAGGTTTAGAATATTTTCTGTAGAAAAATATTAAGCACTCTAAGGGAATGATGCAGCCTTAGTGTGATTATCAGAAATTAAATTTTCTTTTCTTAGCTTTGTGTATATACTTGGCTTTTATGAGCAGTATGGAAAATAGGCAGACAGTACTTTGAGTAAATTAATCTTACTGATTAAAACTTCTCGACCATTCAAATATTATTTTGCACTATTTACATGCAGTCCTTTTGTAAGGACTTGGAATGAAAGACATAATCTCCTTATCTTCACAATTACATGAACTTGTTACTATGCACTCCTTCAGGAGTTGAGTTTTCATGGGATAGAAACAGATCTATTCCTGTGGATTAGTATTTCAGGTGAGAATAATTTGATTTGTTCATACTGCTTTATTTTGTGCTGCTGCCTTGATTGTGTAAGCCGTGTTGCCACGACTATCACATAGTCATCGCTGGGCAACAAAGATTCTGGCCTTTCTTTTTCACTTACATGAGCAAATATGTGAGGAAACAGTGGCTGTGTGGTGAATAGTTTGGGTCCATGAACTTTGTACAACTAAAAAATGTATTGGATAGAGAATGAAACAGCAGAACTGGCAGAGAGTAGAACAATCATGCGTATTTTGGAACTAAGAGGAGCTGTAGAGAGCTTTCTCAATACTGCTTGAAATTTAGCATCACTTGACAGATACAAAGGCATAAAGGTAAAGATGCAAATGCAGGAGGAGAAAAAAACCTGAACTGTATTTGCAGAACTACAAATTCTAAAGTGACTGCACAGAGCAGACAGAACTCACAGACTCCTGAATTGGTTATTTCAATGAGTGTTGACTGTGGTGAAAAATACAATTGCTAACATAAGGATTGTTTCTTTCCCAGCAAGGAAATTAAAATTATACCTTTCTGTCAATCCACGCTGTGTCAAGCTCTGAGATACAAAGTCTGTTTGGAAAAAGCCAGGACTAGCAAGTGTTACAGAAGTAGCATAGATAGATGTTTTGAGATAGATGTTTGTTTCAATGGTTTCTGCTTGAGCAGAAATAAATTAGTGTTTGTCATCTGCAGACTTTGACTTCAAGCTGTGAACCAGAAAATGTAAAATATTTGATCCCAACTTAAAAACAGCGTAATGTGTGGACAAAGTCCAGTTTTGAGATAAAATCTTAAATTTGTTTTCATGCATCCTCTAGTATTTTATATTCTCCAATTGTCTACAGTTCTACAGATGATACAGGCTGCCTTTAATAGTGACTGTATCTATTATTGCCATACTTTAAGCCTTTTTTTAATTTTTTCTTTTTTTTTTTAACCTAATTAGAAAATGTACTTGCTGTTCAATAGAAAACACTACTGTCAAATTCAGCTTTGAGTTGATCATGGTTCCTGCTCACATTTAGTGGCAAGTTACTTAAGAGTTGCCTCTTGTAGTTCAGTATTAAATTCTGATGGCCTAACGCCTCAGGTTAATGTTTGTGTTAGAAACTGCTGAATACCACTGAATTGAGCCCTTCTCTTGCAGGTACTGCTGTATCCTGCATAGCATTTTCTACATTAACAGCACAGTTGCTAGACCCTAACTTGATCAGTTGGTGTTATTGATTGTGCTCCTCATCTGTCAGAGGTGTCTGACTGTAGCAATCTGATCAAGCAAAAAGTAACAGCCGCTCCTGGAAGCCTGTAGAAATTTGAGATTTGTGTCTTACAAATGGAAACTGAAAACTGTTGCATTCAGCATTTCACAGGAGGAAGGCACCTTTAGTAGTGCTGCTTGGTTTTTTACTTCTTTCCAGAAGAGGGAGCCAAGATGTAAAGGCTGGACCACGTTTGCTCTTTGCACATTGCCTGGGTGCAGTTATCCTGTGGCTCAGTGTGCATACTGTCATCATCCTCCCTTCACAGAAGGAAAAAGGCATCGAAAATTTAAATGAGTGACTGAATATGATTAAGAAAAAACTAGTCAATCTGTATCTGTCCAGAAAATGTCAGAAAGTAGAAAGTACAAATAATGACACGTACATGTACAAATAATGTAAGGATTTCTACTGTTATTAAACATGCACAATCAGCCTCACTTTCTTTTCCCTCTTCTGCTCAGTCTGTCAGTCAGTGTATTTGGGATCCCAGGGGAATATTCTGCGAAAGTTCTCCTGGAAACTTGTGTAACATGAGCAGTTTCTGTAGGTCTTCTGATGAGTTCCTAGGTGGTGCTTGGGGGCTTGGGGTTTTCTTCTCCTCAGAGGAGGGGAGTGAAGATGACTATGAGCTTTTAGCACGTGTGCTTAGGACCTTGAAGGAAACTTGAGGTAATTTCTGGTTTCCCCCCTATCTACAGATAGACTGAGGACAATTACTGTGAGTTTTCAATTTGTAGTGCCTTGGGCTTTTTGCAAGCAATGACTTGCAGCAGCATAGAGCCATTTGAAAAAGTGGTAAAAAGTGGTTTCTTTACCTCAGAACTGTCCTTTAGTTAGAGATCAAAGTTGTGCTGCAAACTGGGGCGATATTAGAAAGCTTCAGCCTCTTTTACAGTTGATATTTGTTGATTAATAGAGATGTCTGAGGTAGAAGCACACTCTGAGCAGCTTCGTGCCAAGAATATGGTTGTGTGCATCAGTGGAATGTTGTTTTTTTCCTTGAACCAATATTTTGCTTTGCAAACGCTGAGATACCCTGTGAAGCTAACTGGAACTGATGCCTGTTGTTGAATGTAAGGGAGAAGGCAAAGAGTGGAAGTGTTTCACACACTCTTGGACTGTCATCAGAGTCTCTATTCAGAGGCAAATGTACACAAAGAGATAAACAGAGGAACCTATTTATTTTAACTGAAGTTGGGTCTTACCATTGCAGTCAGATCCTTAAAAGGTACTTTCCTGTTTAGAGTTGACTTGCATTTAATTGCTTGTAGGCACTTGAATGTAGACTTGGCTGCTCTCATCTGCTTGATTTCCCTGTGAGGGTTTCATGCAGGTTGGTATCTCACACGTATATTCTTGAGCATTTTCTCTAAATTATAAACTAATATTTAAGATGAATGGATAATTTTCTGAAATTTCTTGCATCTTTTAGGCAGGGCTAGTTGGAACAATTTCCTGGATAGACTGTGTAGAAACCTTCACTATGATTGGCATGATACTTACTTATTTAACAAACTTTGATTTTATTCTTTTCCTTCTGTATGAACGAAGATGGATGTGAGGCAGATTTAAACTTGGTAATACTCTGAGAACTATTATTTTATACATGCATATAAGTCAGTGCCCATGCTTTATATAAATGCATAAAAGAAAAGGATGCATAAGGGGGTTTATCTGTCTTGAGAACTGTTGGAATAATGATGGTTTACATGGAGCATAAAGTGACAAATAGCTTTAGAATACCAAAATTATTTGTGTTGCTAGTTTCTCCTCTAAAATTCAAAAATTTCGTGTTGGCTATGTAATATCAGTCAGAAGAAACGTGAACCTTTTCCCCCCAGTTTCCCATAGTGCATAGCTGGAAAAGAAACCAAATAAATCCCTTCTGTTGCAGTATATTCCCTATAGAAAAAATTTCTTAATTATCATTTATGTGTGATAACACTGTAGAATTATTTTCATCTTAATATATTTTGTTTCAAGTTATGGACCAAAAATCTTGGAATTTAGACTTACAAGCAATATATGAAAACATATCAATATTTGAATAATTAGGACACCAAAACTGTACACACATGTGCTTTTAGAGGTACATTTGAATAGGTCTTACATTTTTAGAAGATTATTCTATTTTATCCTACAAAATTTATGAGGTGATCACAAAAGGATAACCCTAAACACTTAAAATTTACGACTCAGAAGGCAGCCAGTAGTTCAGAAAATGACAGTGTAGTTGATTAGAAACACTGAATTCTTGTTTTCATGTGTTTGATACAGCAGAACACCAGAATTGAAAAAGGGTATTTTTGGTGTGTCTTAAAATTAATGGCTGGACTGTTGCTTAAGCTTTGCCAGTTCTGGTTCCTTCATCCATGTGATCAGAGCTGGACAGAAATTTGCCAGTGGTAAATGAACTTTCCCTTACTATGGACTGTAAAATATAAAACACAGGAGAAATTAAAAAGAAAAAAAAAAAACAAAACCCAACCCCTTGCAGTTTGTTAGTGTACACCATAATCTCCTTTTAGGGTGGAAGATAAAAATTTTTCCCCTTTTAATGTACCTCGGACTGACACTGCCTGTCCCAGAATTAAGTTCAGGTGAAATCCAGTTAATTGAAGGTTTTGACTGTTAATTTAACAGTGAGTATCTACCTAGAAAATAAATGTTGGCTAACTAGTGTTGTGTTGTCTTTACCAAAGGGGAAGAATTATTTCTTAAAACTGGATTAAATGCTCTTTTATGCCAGTCATCTTAAAATAAGGTGGTGGTGTTTTATTTTTATGCTATCAATGAAATGGTTCAGAAGAGCTTTTGAGAGTAACTGTTGTGTCTTTTCTGATAGCTAGCACTTGGATTATGCTGCAAATAAGCGCATCCAAATCTCTGGTAGGCTTTAAAAAATTGATTACTTTTATGACTAGAAACTCTGAGTAGAAATTTACCTGTGTCCTTTCACTGTGGGTGGTGTTTCTTCTAGACAATAAATCCCTCATTTGACCCTCTTCTCAGAGGGGTAGGTTTCTCTCAAGATGGTATTTCAAACAAGTAGTGCATGAATTACTCTCAAAATTCCATGTGTCTTTTCCTTTTTGCTTTGCTCTCTTTGAACCCAAAGCACAAGGGACTTTAAAGAGAAAGTGTATTATGTCTGCATTGAGATTTTTATAGATCTGGAGTACCGTGTCCCATTGTAGGCAGTGCAAGAGAGGCAGTCGTGTCGTGAAGCAAGTCCTAGCAGAGGGCTGCCAAGATGGTCAGGTGGCTGCATGGCTTGAGCTACAAGGAGAAGCTGAGCAATTAGGCTTGTCCTTAAGTGGCATGCAGAGCATTTAACTTGTAGTTAAATTTTCCTGTCTTATATACTAAAGTTGGCACAAGGCACAGAGGCATACGTTTTATGAAATATAAATGTTGAATCAAAGTAGTTGGCAAAGTGTTGATGTATTTCTCTTGCCCAAGTGATTTTTTTTTCAAAGGAGAGGATGAAGCTAACAGTACTTTTTTGCTAGATATGACACAAATGGCTGTGCTGATATGTTACTTTTCTGTGTGATAGCTATCAGTATCTGTACTAAAACCTTCATTAAAATGCATTTATTGCCATTTGTGCACGTAATTGGGACTCACAAAGTTGTTCCTTCTTAGATCAAATAGAGCTCTCAAGTTGAAGAAACATGCGCCTTCACAGGCAGAACTTTATAGCTTTGTATTTTTGGAAAATGTGTTTCTATAATGGTATGAAGTTAATGATTTCCCTAGCTTTGCTCCTGCCTGCCACTTCGCCTAATGAGTAACTTCAGTTGAAGTGGATGTAGCAGACAGAGTAGAAGTTTAATCATGTCAGAAATACATTCTGTCTCAGTTCTTCAGCTGTGTGCACTTCCAGCTTGGCAGGGTTGAAATGGTTTAGATTTAAGAAATCTGCATTGTGCACTGGGAATTAGTTTGTGTCGTTGGCTTCTCCTTAGGGATGTTTATTGTGCAATACTGGTTTAGGGACAATTTCAGAGAGGAAAATGTAGGAACTACCAGATTAGAAAAGAAAAAGGGGGATTACTAGAGCAGCAAAACTAAAGTTTTCTTCTTTTTGTGCCTGGGCAGATTATTGTGATGAATAGGCAAAGAACTGTTAGCCAATAGTCTTTATAAGGATTTGTTGAGGAGGATTGTATTCTGAGGAGAAAAAGTCCACGTTTAGTAGCTCACATCAAGCATTCTATTGCATTAGAGGGGATTTTTGTTGTAGATAAAATAATATGTATTTGAGATACTGGAAGGTTTTGGTGGAAAGGCTGAAGTAAAATGGCAAGAAGAGTTAGTGAAAGAAAAAAAATAAACAGAGAAATTGAAGAAGTGCAGGGGAGACCAGTTTCGGCATCAAGCTTCTGCTTTTTGTTTTTCCCCTCCTCCCCTAAAACATGTTGGGGAATGCACTAATAAGTAGAGTATAAAATCTTCACATAAGAGCTTCAACTGAAATGCACAAATTAATAGGGTCTCCTCAGGTTGAGAAGAGTTTATATAAGAAACAGAGGAGAGTGGTTTTAATTTCATACTCATGTTTCACTTGTAACTAATTGGTTCCTTTGTAAGTAGCTAATTAACTTAAATGGTTGGCTCAGGAGATCCAAATCCACTGGGGGAAAAAAACCTGCTAGTTCTGCTACTTGTGGAACTACTTGATTGTCATATATGTAGATATTCAAATATATTTTACTTCCTTAAGCTTATCACAGAGCATTAGATTTGAGTGTAGGTGCTGAAAAATGAACTTTAGGATTGTATTTCAAAATGTTTTTAGAAGAGCCCAGTGGAAGTAGCTTTACTGACTTCTTTTGTTTTACTGAAGAATACTTCTTCTGCATAGTTCAACAGAAGTCTCTGCATCCGTACAAAATGCGATATTCAACTCTGGAATACAAGGGTCTTTTTTAGGAATGGTAGGTTGGTCATCCAGACTAATGGCATTTGAATTTATTTGATTATTTTTGTTTCTGTGACATTATTTTAAAAACAGACACTCTGATGCCTAATTTGTGACATGTAAAGTGGCTGGAAATATTGAAAAAATCCAATAGATTTCAGGGGAGCGGGAAATCAAATACATGTGATTGTTGGACTTACAAGTTTGCTGAAGCTCTCCCTGCCTTGAAGGACATTTCATGCCTCTTATTGTAAACTTTTTGTTGTTCTCAGTACATGGTAGTGGTGGTAAATAAGTATTTAAACTTACCTTGGGAATTTATAGCTTCCTGAGAGATAAAAGGTAAAAAGAAATGTTCATAGCTGAATATTCTGTTTATTAAAATTCATCCTGGTTGCAAACATGGAAGCATTGAAACTTCAATGAGCTAATTTTTTTTTGTTTTGGTAAGATACCTCAGTCTGTTGCTTACCAGTGATTGCTTTGAACAATGGATTAAATAAAGTTCAAATTTCAGATCAACATAATGCTGTGCAATGAGCTTGCTGTTTGAATCTAAGGTTAGCTTTTACAGTGGTGCCTTTGTTCCTGGGTCTGCAGGGATCCCCAGGTTGTAGTGGCTTTAGGTAGAACTAAGACCTTGCTTCTGCTGAGCTGTTCGCAAATAAGGAAGCACTCAAGTTCAGCAAGCACTGATTTCAGTTAATTAATAGCATGGTATGAACTTTGTGACATCTCCTTTAGTGAATTGGAGTGACATTAGACAGTCCTTGTTTTGCAGACATTGTTTTGCAACTTTGTAACCCTGTAACCAAAGGAGAAGGTTAATTATGAAAAAAACATTTCAGTATGGTTGTCTAAAGGGATTATGTGAAGTTGTGAATAGGGCATGACATACTTCACTTAATTTTGTTTCTCCTATGATAATTGCAACCACATCCATTTTTAATTGCCAGTTTTGTCAATGAATACTCGACAATTTTCTCCATAGCAGTGTTTGTTCATTGAACCAAATGAATACAGCTTCTGAATTTCTCCAGTGGGAAGATCTGCATAGTCCCAGGGTGTTTCTCTGGTTTGTGTACTACACATCAAACATGGAATTTTTTGGTAAATGAAATGTAAGCTTAGATAAAGTTGGATTTTGTAGTCTTTTGAAACTGCTACTTATTAGAGCTGACTGCCAAGGAAGGGATGCTTGAAAGGCAATACCTTGGAGCCTGGCAGTGTAGAGATATTGGGACTGATCATTACTTTTGGGATGCCATAATTTACAAAAAGAATCAAGTGAATAGAAGGCAAAAGAAAGTTAAGCGGTCCAAACCAAAGGGGTAGAAGCCTGATACAAAAGCTGCGCAGGCACGTGGGAGCTTGTTTGATGTGTGACTTCAACTCGAGTATCTTCATCTTGTGAGGTAGGTACATTTGGCTGTGATGCAGGCTTCATATTAGAGGCTGTGTTTCTAAAACCACCTATGTGTTTTTTCTTACAGCCACAGGATCCAACTGCTTTGGAGCTGGTTGGCAGAAGTGTTTGCACCTGGATTAATTTGTTCTTTGTCTTGTATTTTGTAGGTTGAGATAAAAATGAAGAAGCCAGAGGCTGTAAGATGGGAGAAGCTGGAGGGCCAGGGAGATTCTCCTAAGTTAAAACAATTTACACCAGGTTTGTTTTCTGAACTATTAAGTATTAAATGGTTTATTTGTATTGAGTTACAGTTATTAGTAATAGTTTGGCATTAAATACTGTTTATAAAATCACAGCTTCATATTTGCAATGAAAAGCCTAATAGTCTTGTTTTCACTGCCAAGAATTGTCAGAAAGTCTGGAAGCCATTAGTGCAACATAGATATTAAATTTAGTCATGACTTCTGTTAATCTGATTAATTGTTAAGGGTATATGCTTGTCATTAATTCTGCTTATCTGTTGGGGTCCATTTTGCAGTTCTATACATTGTTAAGTGCGTGTGTTGGGGTTTAGGAATGGTATGTCCCAGTTCAGCGCCCCACTGGGACTCTCCCAAAGGACACTGTCAGGCCCTCCCTCTCCTTTCCCCTCCCCTTTCTCACTGCAGTGGGATGGAGTTGAGAATTGGAGGCACAGTAGGTGAAGGGTTGAGATAAAAGCAATTTACTGGAAACAGCAATTAAATTAGAAAACAAACAGTAACAGCAGCAACATTAATAACAGAAGGCTACAAAAGAGAGAGTGATTTACATGCAGATAGCTCCAGTGGACCTGGGTGACAAGGACTTGGTGATGGGCTGCCCCCTCCCCACACCTTTTTCTTGACTGGAAGCCCTGCCCTTTTTCTGGAATGCCAGAGTCCCTTACTCCCACCCCAGCAATGATCTGCGGGGTGTAGACAATCTTCCTGGCCTGGCCCATAGAGCTTCAGGCCCTACCCCTCACCACTACTGCAAAAAAGTTAACTCTGTCCTGGCCACACCCAGGACAGCAGTTATGTTATATGACCTGTTGCTTAAATAATTATCGTTTCCTTAAGTATTGTATTTCTCTTGGAAACTAATACATTGGAATTTTTCAATACAGATAAGCATTCTGTCTTTGACAGAATTTTAATTTCCTGATTTACTGATTTCAGATTTTTTTTAAATTTAGCTCAGCTTATTCTATGGTTCGAGGATGGTGTTTTGGTTTTTTTCTCTGTCAGCCAGTATCTCTTGCCTCGTTTTGATTTAAATTGTCTGTGTTGCTGTTGGCCAGCTTTTTTTGTGTGTGTTGGATAACAAAATTATATAACTCTGTTTACCTAAAAATAAACGTCTGCATTTCTTAGTTTCCTTTATTTTTGTTACTGCAATGCTTATATCAGTTCAGAGGAGTCCATTTGCATTTTCATGTCCCATTATCATCTCTGATTCATCAGGTACATGTGTCTGTGTTCTCTGCCACTCTCCAAGTCGTGAGAAAATGCTTCGTTAACTAACACTTCTGTTTTCAGATACCCAGCACTTATACCCATCATCGTCTCACTATACAAGGAACTGGGACAAACTGGTAGTTGAAATCAAAGAAGAGGAGAAAAATGAGAAGCTAGAAGGAGATGCTGCTTTAAATAAACTCTTCCAGCAAATCTATTCAGATGGTACAGATGAAGTAAAACGTGCCATGAACAAATCATTCGTAAGTCTTCCATTCATTTCTCTGAAGAAATGTGTGGCTTTTGCACACTGGTATGATTTACTGAAATTTGCATATGTTGGGAAAAGCCTTCGTTACCAAAATTTTGGGCCTATAAATGAATGAATTTTGGCCGTGATTCTGTTGGAGATACTGGTACAACTACTCTCACTGAAAGCTACAGGGCTGTACACTAATGAATGTGACTCTTCAAGTCCAAGGTTGAGCTTTGTCACTGGTCTCTTCATTTCCGTCAGTGTTATCAAAGGAAGTAGAGATTTGGCTCATGTAGAGCTTGAAGACTTGCCAGGGGGTGAAAGGATCAAATTCCTCTTGATTGCTTGAATCTAGTTTAATTTGTAGTCATCACAGGCAAGAACGTGACTGACCCTTTAAAAGCTTCTTGTTAATGAAGCAGCATCTCACTGTGTCCAGTAGGGATAAAAATACTGTTGGGCTGGAGATTATGGAATGATGGCTCTGTCAAATTTTATTTCATAGGTACACATTTCTGTGTAAGCACTGCTCTTTGAAGTTTGCTGTAGGAAATGTGGCTTTTGTATTACTAGAATTCTCAGCAAACTAAACAAGCTCTCTCTCATATTGCAGATGGAGTCTGGTGGCACAGTTCTGAGCACCAACTGGTCTGATGTTGGTAAAAGGAAGGTAGAAGTAAATCCTCCTGATGACGTGGAATGGAAAAAATTCTAATCCTATTTCTGATCCTTACCATCTGTGTGTTGCCATAGTCATGTACTGACCACTATGTATGGACATAGCATTCTTGGATTCAAAGCACTGAATGTTCCCTTGAAAACAGGAATTGTCTGTACATTTTGCGTGCTTATAGAAGTTCCTTCATCTGCAAATCTTAAAGATATACTCGAGTGGAACCCTGTTTTTATCATCTCTGTCTTAATTTCTGGGAATTGAATCCATCAGTCCAAACTTTCTACCACCTTTATCAGCTCTGCTCTTTGGGATAGGGTGATCTCTAATGGCTGGTCAGGATTATTGCCTTACAAGTGGTATTTCTGTTCAATAACTTATTAGATCTTGGCAATTTTGGGTAAAAACACTTTTCACAACAGTGTTAAAATTGTTTGCTCCTTAACTCTGCTAAATAAAACTGTAAATACAACTTTTTCTATAAGGAAGCTGCTTTATTTCATTTTAAGTATTGTTTTTTGACAGGGAAATCACTCAAAGCATGTAGGTAAGGATAAGGTCAGGATGTGAATGTACTGCTTCGAAAGAAAAGCTGGGATGTATAGGAGCAAAATGTGCATTTAGTAAAGAGGGTGAGATTACTATTCTTGATGCAGACCCAAACACCCACTTTGGAGTCCTTCCACCTGTGTGAGAAGTTGAACTGTAGTCACAGTCATGGAAGACAGCAATTTTGTTGTGACTGGAAATTTTTACAGAAAAGTAGGTCCTCTGTCGATCTTCAAAATTCAAAATAAATTTACCTGGAATCAAAGCCAGCAAGCAGTTGCTTTAAGTTATGTAACTTCTGAATACTAGAAACTGTTTAAGGACATAGAGTTGTTCTTTAATTGTTTCCGTCAGTGCAGCTTTGTCATATCAAATTGTAAATAACAACAGAGAAAAAGAATTGGGAATCTATGCTGTCTATGCTTGTACTGCCTGAATACAACTTTGCAGGGACCTAGAGATATGCTCAAAAGCCATCTGGATATGCTCCTAGGCACCTGGCTCTAGATGCCCCTTCTTGAGCAAGGGGGGTGGACAAGGGCACTTCCAGGGGTGCCTTCCAACCTCAGCCTTTCTGTGGTTCCATGAGAGATGAACTCAGAGTTGTGCTAAATGAGTTGTGCCACTGTCTCTTGGGAATTTGGAGATAGCCAAATGTTCTGTCATCATAGAAACACCATGAATTGCAAATATTGACAGCACCATGAAAGCCACTTCATTCCTTGCTAACCATTGGATGCTGTTTTAAGTTGGCCACTTTTCCTTGCTTTCCTAATTATGTGGGGTTTTCCTGATCGTTTGTTACTCTGCCTGTTGTCTTTGTATTGGATGTGTTATTTTCCTACAGTGTCACGTGGATGAGCTTGATAAAATAGAAGGGCTGCTAAACAGGTGTTTTTAATAGGATGAGTGAAGTCTGCAGCTGTTAGGTATTAAATGATGATTGAAAATTAAAGAGGAGGAAGGAAGGATATAGTCTGTTCCTCCTGAGGAATAGGCACCTGGATTTTGCAGTGGTGCTGCGAAAGTGCAATGGCTTTTTTCCCCCACTATTGTTACTATGCCTGTGCAGTAGAGAGGTACCAAGGCTTCAAAATCTCACAAATGTTAAAAAGAGAGAGGCTTTTTGGATGTAGACTATGACTACAAGTCTTGGCATAATTGCAGTTTTTTGATGCACTGAGATCACGATTATCCTGCAGTACAGGCTGGCCAGTGGTTTCTTTTGCATGACTTCTGGTTTCAGAATTGATACACGTTTTCCAGAGCTGAAATTTGATAACCTTGAGAACCGAATGTTACCCTGCTCTTTGAATGCAGTGAACCGAGGTGAATTGGATTTAGGAAGGGTTTTGTGTGTCTCACCTCTTGACATTTACTGAACAGTGTCTGCTTCTTGGAAGAGTTTCTCAAAGCCATGTTTCAAACATACTTGGGCCATGTTTCAGTGAGGATTTTTTAGCTTTGGTGTGAGGCTTTTCTTGACCTTCAGAGAATTGTGAGTAGCTGATTGCTCGATACGTAGAGCATTTGCCCATCCATATGGGATGCTAGCATTGGAGTTGATTTGATTTGGAATAGGTACTTGAACTCCATTCTCCCAGATAAGTGCTTTGCTGCTTTTTATTTATGCGCAAAAGCATTTCTTCCTTTTTAATGCAGAAGGAAGACAAATGTCTGAGTGCTTCACTTTGTCACAAAATTGGGTTCTTGTCTCTTGGCCAGCCTTGCTTTATAAATGTCATTCAGAGTACTTAACAGAGCTTAGCTAAGGCTTGCTGTGGGGAAAAGCCTAGGTAAACATCTCTTAAATAGAAATTAAAAAGTAATTTGAAGATGTTTTCTGCCAATCAAGTTGCTCTTACTTACTGAAGAGAACATAGCAGAGGTTCCTCTGTCTTTCACTTACTGAAAGACCATGGGAGTATTATGTGAGATAAACACAATATATTCTTGTATTAAGTGGGTACTGTTTCACTGCTTTGAGATTCAGTTCACTTAGCTTAAGGCAAAAAGTAAAATAAAGTGCATTGCTACTTACGTACTCTTGAGGCATATGTAATGCAAATATAATGCTTTAGCTTCAGGCTAAAACTTGTAGCAATCAAGTGGTAGAGCTTTCTGTCCATCTCAATCCTGCAAACCAAGTTTGCAAGTCTAGACATAATCCAGCATGTTTCTGAGCATAGGCAGTTAATGTGTGTGTGTTCCTCCTTCAAGTTTAGGTTAATCAACAATGGCAGGTCTTCTTGCCTTATAGGCAGAGGGCAATGTGCGTGGCAGGGAGAGGTGTTGGGTTTTTTGTGTGGGGATTGGATTAAATAAGTAGGCAAAATTTCCTTAGAAAGCTGGGGGGAAGGTGGCTTCATGAAGTTTGTGAACAGTGTATTTTCTTCTTGTCAAAAGACACACACACAAAATGGTACCAGAAGCTGTAGATCAAGAGAACGCTAGCAGTAGCTTGGGCATTGAATAAAGGCTCTGAAAAAAGCCAGTGACAAAGCCAGTTTCCTTTGGGACTGGAGAGGGTGAGTGGAATATGTAGCAGCACTGATAATGAGTTGGCTGGAGGAAGAGAACTGCCTGCAAGGACCGAGTGAATGATGTTTTAATTGTGTTCAAGCTGCTTGAGGGTTTTTTCCCCAAGCCTTTTGGTCATCTGTAGATAGTACTGTCTGGAAGACTGAGGCAGTTTCACCGCAGTGCTCTGATTTGTACTGATGCAAATACTGGAACAGGAGAGCAAGATGCAACAGTTCCCATTGAATACCACAGATGGGATTGCTCTCTGCTCCTGGTCTTGGGGAAGATGCCTGCTGCAGGTTAAGGCTGCCTCTCTCATCTTTGGTTAGATGTGCTTGTGAAAGACCAGTTTGTAGATGTGTGTTTGTAAAAGGCCAGCTGAGCCTCAGGGAAGCAGAAGATGGTGCTCCTGGTTCAGTCTCTTGCCCTCTCTGAGCAGACATTCTGTCCACTCAGACATGTCAATCAGCAGTCAGTTCATTGCCAACTGTAGGTTTGTGCTTCACTACTATTTTTTTTTTTCTGCACTGCATGGAACAAGTCTCTTCTTCACTGAAACCTTCTTGGAATTTTTTTGTGCTGCAGTAGGGGTAAAGTGTTACATGGGAGGTAGAAGCCAGATCACCCCCCTTCCATGCCTCCCAGTTTCTCTTTGCTTTTTCACTGTAGATACAAGTGGAGGGTGGTTCCTGTATGAACAAGGACAAAGGGTTCATTTGTTTTAAGTGGGGAGAAAGAGAACTGCAGATTTAGAAAAATCTGCCTTCCCATCACTGGCTTTCAATCGATTTAACCATATGGCATTGCTCCTTGCTTTCCATCCCTTTTTCACCAGCCTGAATTTATCCCCTTTTTCTGCTCTAATCTGCTCTGCCATTCTAATCCTCCTAGTAAAATCACACGGGTAATTAAGTTTTAAGGATAGTGGCACTGCAGTGCTGTGACAAATGTCCACCCACCTGCGGATGTGATCAACACTGTTGATGACAAGCTCGTTCCTCTTCTCCTTCCTTAAACTTTGGCCAGAGGAAGGCTTTCAGATGTTCTCTGCTGGCCCAGGGTCAGATTCAAGGAACACTCTGCTCCATACTTCCCCAAATGCTGACATGTTGAAACCTGCTTAGTGTGCCAAGGTACTATGTTGGTGATGGCAGTGAGAAACTTCAACACTGGCCGTAAATACAGCACAGTAGTGAAAGGATCACTGTGGGTGGTTAGAGCTGGAGTCGGAGCCACAGCTGCAGGGAATATCACAACACCTTCTCACACTGTTGGCTTTTTGGTTTTACTGCTGTCCCTGTGTTGCCTCAGAACTTTCTTTCAAAATCAGATGTTACACTGAAGTAGGATTTTTTTCCAGCCTTGCTGCAGCATGAGATCTTTACTTTTCTCTCTTTGAATCCGATATGAAGGTAAATAGGCATTTGCTTGCTTGACGCTTGGGCTGGAGAAGGCATTTTGTTGCCTATCTTTTGGAAACAGATAAATGTTATGGTCACTGGGACTTTTGTGGCATGGTGTGTACAGACATGTTCTCAAGATGTGCATGCCATATGTGACAGCTCTATATCCATGAGCAGGATGCTTTTTTTACTTGCATGCTTGGTGACTGCCTATAGAAAGCAAATTATTATAAGCTTTTGTTAAGGAAGAATTAATTTTGTTAAGTATGTGTAGACATGGAAATCAACTTCAAGAAAGTTGGTTTTGTTTCTTCAGAAGGAGGCTGTTTGTTTTATTGGGAGACACAGAGAGAAGCAGGTTGCCTCAAGATGCAAAAGAGAGCAACAGTCTAGTTCAGACATATACACAGTCACATTTCTCTCTCTTTGCCTCCAGTGTTTCACTGGCTGATGCCCTTCTTTTCCTCTTCAGACAGTTCTTGAACGAGTATGTGAAAGAATTGTTACACCTTCTACATTGGAAAAAAAAGCACAGAAAGCAACTGGGGTTTTTAAATGTGTTTGTTTAATCCGCAGTAAAAAAAAAAAGGAAAACTGACTTTTCTAAGCATATGATAGACATACTTCTAAAACAACATAATGATCAAGGTCATTTTCAGTTTAAAAAGCAGAAACTCAACAGGCCTTGAAATCCCACTTTAAGAAGTTTATAATTTAAACATTTCAAAGCAAGTCTGTCCTTCATATTAAGGGAAGGTGAAGTTTATACTAAAAAGCTACAATAGAACAAAATACTGAATTGTGTTCTCATCTTATTCTCATTTAACACTTTGCTTTTTAGATATGCAGTTTAGCTTCCACATGAGGTTGTCTTTATTTTCTTTAAGCCATGATTATGTCAAATTAATTCCTCTTTTCTGTGTGTCATGCAGTGTTAATAACATTATTGGGCTTGCAACATCTCAAGAGCTGTTTAGTCACAAAAAATGAATGTTCCAGAAAGCATACTTTAAGAAAATTTGAACCATTTTGTTAATAAAGACTATATAGATGCCTCCATAAACTCAGTGGTAGTGTTCAAGATGCATAGTATGGATAAAAATGGTGTAACACCGCTGGTTTTGTTTTTCAAAGCTAGAAATACTAAGTTGTTCCACCTTTGAGTGTTTCAGCTTAGTACCCTCCTTAGAGATTTAATATGTAATAGGATCAATCCAAATAACTGCAGAGTTTGCCTCAGCAAAAAGGGTGAGGTGAGAAAGGAGAGGAGAAATAAAAAGCTAACTTTCCCCCCCCTCCCCTTCTGGTAAACAGTTCCTCTTGTGGGGAAGGGATGTGAGCTTCAGCAAAGCTAAAGGAACTGGTGTGAATGGCTGCTATCCATGTGAAATAAAGAGGGGTTGTAATCTTGTGTCAAAAGTGTCTAGTTCAAGGATTTATAAATAACAGTGGCTGTTGTAGATTCTGAAGGGTCTTGAGACTCTTTGGTCTGCAACTGCATGTAAATACTTTTGCTGTAGTAGCTGGGTAGCAGATACTTGTTAGACACTACAGTGGTATCATGGATACAGGATTCTTGATGCTGGGGCTTCTTTGATGTTGGGATGTGCAAAGGGTTTTGATTCTGTGGCCACTCACATTCCCTTCCACAGCCCCTTTTCCTGCTGTTTGTTTCCGATTTAGCACAATGTGCGCTTTCCCGTGTCCCCTGGAGCAGCTTTGTGGGAAAGGTATGCTGTAATTGGTTTATAACCATTCATAATGACCTGGCAACTCTGAACAGCAACAGGGAGCAACTTAACTTGTGATTTATTTAAGTCAGCTACATGGATTAAAGGCACTCCCAAGTGTACAAGTTGAGCTAGTTGCTTAATTGGACGTAAATTTTCACATACAGCTTGGAAAGAGAGGGGTTTGTTTTGAAAGGCTGAATTTAGATGTATGGGCAAGCTTCTGGACTGCCAAACCAACTGTGAGCAAAGTTTAATATTGTCCTTTTTGGGGATGTCTGCTTTTAATTCAGCAAGTGCTAGCATACCCTTGCCTCTTGTAAAGCTTATGAAATATTAACTTGAGATTTTAATTTGCAGTTGGAATATCTGACCTTGATGCAGAAAAAAAGCTCTGATTTTGTAAGACAGGATCGGTACCACTGCTTTGGTTTTAGTCTTTTACCAGTTCATTGTATTCCTGCTTACTTTGTCAAGGCTCCAGTTTTATTTTTTGGGGGTTTTCTTTTTTTGTTTGTTTGTTTGTTTGTTTCTGTTTTTTGGTCAAGGGGTTTTCTCACACAAGGCCCATGATACGAGCAGCCCACCAGGTGCAGGGCATGATGATGCGGCAGGCGGTGCGGCAGCCCTGGTAGTTGTAAGGCCAGGGCTGGTAGCCCATGAGGGGCTCGCAGATCCGCTGGCACTGCGTGTAGCTTCGCCGGCACTCAATGCAGCACACGCCCAGGTGATCCAGCATGGGGTCAAAGGCCAGCCCCTCACCTTCCAGCTGCTGGAATGAGAAATACTACGCGTCATCGCGGTGCTCTCATTCTCACGGAATAGCAGAACACTTCCATGCTCCTGTTGACCCCACAGAGGGTAGAACCTGCAGTCTTGGGCCTGTGCAAGCTGACAAAAAACTCCCAATAAATGGCCCACGCATCTTGCTATATTATTTTTTCTTTTGTCTCGCTCTTTTTGGCAGAAGTGTAGAATTGGTGCAATCACCCTTGTAAAATGGAAAGAACAACAGGCAGCTCTAACTTCATTTTTGTTCTACGGTCCTTGCAAAAGCTCCAGCAACAGTAAGCTCCTCCCAAACTTTAAATATTAGTGATAGAAAAGATTTCAAGATAGATACCTGAATCTTTCATGTAGGTGAGAATTCCTGAAGTATGTGATGTGGATTTTGTGATTAGTTCTAATTTCTGTATTTTAATGCTTTTTGCAGAATTTTTAGGCAACTATTCCTGTGGTCCTCTGCAGTTTTCTGAGGATTTGGCTCTTGTGTCTCAGTCTGGTTCCTTCCCTCCCACCCTGCCACACTTAGGTGCATTGTGGACAGTGAGAATTCTGCCTGTTCTGTAGCTGACAGTAAGGAGTTAAATGGAGCAAAGCATGCACGAAATACCTAAAACCCTTTAGCCTTCAGAATGCCTTTCCTCATTTCCTCAGGGAAAAAAGGTAACCAGATATTCTGCTTTTGGAAACTTGGGTTGTTCTTTGCCCATTGGTGTTATTTCAAGAACAGCAGCAGTAATGCAAAAATGCTGAAGTACCAGTCAGCTTTTTACCTGAGTATTTTTCATTCATTTTCAAAAAGTAGCAGCACAACAAAAAAATTGACACAGAAAGATGCCACCCCTTGTCTGGGCTTGTACAGGACACTAGTGACAACTGGGTGTTTTTAGGGACCCCAGCAACTCCTTCCCGGTCCTGAGAGCAGGGAAGATGTTTTCTTGGTCAAGAGTCATCGTCCTTGAATTCAGATACCTGCACTGTGAACATCACATGAACTCATTGTCCAGGCTCCACTTAAAGTGAGTAAAGAGAAATAGCTCTAGGGAGGATTCACTTCATCCTTCAGGAAAGACCTAGAGCATAATTAATGGTCCTTGTCAGTCCAGTGCCTCTGTCTCTAAGACAGCCTGGGGACAGGTGCAGTAGCTGCTGGTGCAGCAAATCCCGCCCTGCAGGCTGAGGGAAGTCCGATGGCTGCATCTGTCTGGCCATTCTCCATTTGGCCCGGCTGCCCTCTGGCTGGAAGAGCAGACCTGTGGCACTTGTTCTGCCTCCAGAGGCAGGGCAGCCCAGACTTCATGGAGATGGTCACTAGTAGCTGTGAGGAGAAGCTACATTCCAGTGCCACTGCTGTTTTACTGACCTCGTGAGAGAGTCGATTTAGATCCACTTTATTTGGAGTGATTAATTTAAGTTTAATTAAGGGATGTCAACTCGGCAGAATGCTGTCACAGTATAATGATCTCCTGCTGTTGCATAAATGTCAAGTCAAAGCTGGGACTTACTTCCAAAGCAGGAGGCATTTATCTTGTGACAGTGTTGTATTAAAATGACTTACTCCTGCTGCACCAAATGGTGGGTGTAAATTGTCTGGCGCTGGTGCAGCAGACTGGAAGGTGCCTCCCGCACAGCCAGCGTTCCTGCAGCGTGGCAGAGGTGTTGGGACACAGCAGGGTGGCTCCTCTGCTCTTTCTGAGGGCTGCTGCTTCTTGAAGGGTGAGAACAAGTTTTACGACAGTCATCCTCCACCCACTGCTGCTGTCTCAAAACAGATTCCTCTCTGTCAGGTTCTTGCTAGTCTAGGGTTGCTCACCCTCATATAGAAGAGGCTGAGAAAGAAATTTATTTGGCTGGACCTTTATCTCTTTGCACCCAGACACTTCTGCTGTGTTCCCTTGTAGCAGTCATGTCAGGTACTAATTTCTGTTTGAGAGCAAAACATGTTTCTAGCTACTGAACTCTCCACATAATAAATGATGGGGCTCAGCTGTCTGATCAAGAGCAGCTTTGGTTTGTTTCTAGAAGGTGCTACCCTTGTCAGATCTCCAGTGCTGTTTCCATATGGATCTGGAAACTTCAGAAAGCAACTTGGCATCAACTTGCCTTAACCTTGTAACCTCAAGCACTTGTGCTTGCCTCAGACTGAAATCTAATGAAAACTGGGAGAAGAGGACAGAGGGAAGACATTTTTTGAGCTTTTTAGGTGTTTTACCAGTCTGTTGTTTCCTAGAAAAGCTGAAAAAGCAAAGACTGTGCAGATTAAAAAAAAAAAAAGGAAAAAGCCCCACCTTCCCAGTGTCACCTGTCCAACACAGTCCCTGAAGGAAGATTACAGTGCAAATACTTACATTGTATGGGTTGTCTGGATTAAATGTTTGATCGGTTTCTTGTCCCGTGGGCCTGGTTTCATTAGCCTGGTGGCCAAGCTCTTGAGTCAGCTGCACAGTGCGTGACCTGGGGTTTACTTCTTCAGAAACAGCTTCCAAGTCCTCCTCATCAAAGTCTGGTTCTGACTGGCGCTTGTTTCTCTTCATTTCCCTCCTTTGGTTATCTGAAGAAATAATCACCGGAGCAGAGTCTTACCTTGAGTGTGTCCTTGTAGTTGCCTAATATTTCAGTGATTTCTTTAAATATTAAAAAAGGAGAGGATGGAGGGCAGAGAGAAGCCAAAACTGTGCCTTGGCAAACTTGATGTGCATCGCCATGAGAGCTGCTTGCCTTCCTACGCTGTGTCTGCAGCCAGTGCCAGTCCAAAGCAGTGTGAATGCTTTTCCCACCTCCCTCCTCTCCTTGAGGAAAAATGTGTGTGAGATTTGTTGGGCGTTTTTTGACCCAGCCTGTAGTCACTGATATTAACCCAGCAGCAGCTTCCAGCACTAGCAAGACCAGCTGTACACATCTCACTTTTCAAAAATGATTTTATGGCGGGATGGTGCCCTGCTCTCAAGGACATCTGGTTCTGGACAGCTTTGATACTGCTCTTTTGTTGCCCAGTGGGATATGCAAGATCATGAAGGAAAGTGGAAATATTGGTAGCTTGAATCCACAGGTGCTCTAAAATGTGGTAATTTTGCTTTCACATGTATTGTCCCACCCATGTGTTCTGATATTAACTGGACCAAGGAGGAATAAATATTTTGGAGCCTTCTCTCCTCCCAGGCCTGGAAATTACCTGAAGGACTTGCCATCTTCCTGGTGACTCCTGAACAGCTTTGCTAAGCTTATAGGGCCCAAGTTCAAAGCTGGCACTGCCCCAGGGTCTCATAAACCATCCACCAGCTGGCTGGCTTAAGGCATCTTCCTTCCACTCCACTGGATTCCCCTGGGAAAGCAGGGTAGGAAACAGGACTGGCTGTGGTCCCCAATTCCTGGCCAGTGTTCCTGCTATCTGGTGTCAGCTGCCTACACATTTGGGGGGCTCGTTTAAACTGCTGTCTTGTCCTTCTCTAGAAGGAGGCTGACCTCTCTGGAAATGTTTCATCTCCTAGCAAGTCACCCACTTGGGCTATGCAAATTGTCTGAGTAAATACAAGGGTGGAAAATATCTAGGGGATAAACTCCAAACCCACGATCTTGGCACAAGCCCAGGAAGGCGTGGGCAAGGGAGGAAAGGAGTCTGTTTTCCCAGATGTGCTAGTTTCAGTAGCAAACCTGATGTAGGGAAAAGCATTTAGATAAAGAGAGGGATAAGATACTTTTCAAATAAAAGAAACGTTACCTTTGGGATATGTTGGTCGCAGCCAGAAAATTGGAAGATCCCTGCAAAGCTCTAAAATTTTGGGGCTTAGGAAGCTGTTATGCTTGATAGGCTCATCTGCAGCCACCCAGATAAGGGAGTTTTTGTCAAATCTCACAGGCATGATTTCATCTTCCTGCAAATAGAAGAGCATAAATCCTTTGCTGCTCAGTGAGCAGCCATGTGCCTGCTCGCTGTTAATTCTTGCGCACCAAACTGTATAATTATCCGCTGCGACTAATACCGAGCATCCTTCTGTGTCACAATGTGAACGGATCGTGCCGAGCCAAAGCCTGGGGAAAGGCTGCCATCACTGAAACGAAGGGCAGAGCCACTGTCAGCTTTGCTGGGGCTATGATTTCACCCATCTCACTCCTGGAAGGCTTGTGCCCCATGCATGAGGGCTGGGTGTCAGAGATCTTTCAGCCCCAAGCACCAGAATTTCAGGTGGTAGAAACCAAAGATCTGCCACCTCCAGCAAAGCAGCAATGAAATACCAGCAAAACCCAAGCCCCTCATCTTTTCTTATGCCCTGTTCTCATTTGACATACTCCCAATATGTATTTACAGTGTGTGCAGGGGGGTGAGGGGTGGCATCTTGTTCAAAAGTTTAAGAGAGGATTATAGCTTGAGAACTGCTCCAGCTTCCAGTTTTAAGTCAATGTGATCGGTCTGATTAAAGGTCTTGTTTGGCAAAAGCAATTCAATTGACCAAAAGCTTGAAGTGCAAGTTAAAGGAGCCTGCCTGTTTGAAGTGTACCCTGCAGGTTTTTGGTTCATATCTTCAAAGTGATGTAGGAAAATGCCAGTGATTGATTCTTTAAAGTTCTTAGTTCAAAGTATTATTTTACATAAAATGTGTAAGTATTTTATAGCAACGGTGAAATATTAAAAGAAAACTAACTTTTGAATCATGAAAACCAGCATGATTTCAAAGTTAAAATTCTAAATTGCTTTCATAAAAGTCATCAAGACTTGTTATATAACCGACTAGATCAATTTATTCCCTTGAGTTGTTGTTTCTTTAGTGTGCTTATTGATTTATTTTGTAGGTCTCAAGTCATTTAAGTTTGCTATCCAACCTGTCTACTGCTCTTTATTTATATTCTCCCACTAAAGCTTTCATCAACATCAGACATATTTGACTCTAATTTTCAGAAATAAAAATATCCTTTGTTTCTGTTTGAAATGATCCTGACTTGTGAGCAGCCAGAACTTGGGTATCCATAAAACTCATTTTACTCAACAATTTTTGCAGGTAGTGTTGTGATGATGCCCATCACAGGAAAAGAGCAGATGCATACTTTCTCCTAAATACTTCCATATCAGAGAGAAGACTTGGCCTAGAAAATTAAATACAACTTTGCCATTCCTGTAGTACATCTGGCCTGGAAAATGAAAGGGAAAAGTTAATGTCTCAGTGGTAGCACTGAGTCGGCTGCTTGGTGCATGCGATTTATTGCAACAGTCACACAGGTGATGCATCTTTGGAGAAGATGCACAAAAAACAGGACAAGGAAATAGTTTTACTGTCACCAGGTAGAATTATAAATAAGTTTTTAATTATTTAGAACAATGTCTTCAGGTCTGTGACTTTTTTTTTCTACAAAAAGATGAAAAATTCAAACTTTGACTGCAAGCCATAGAGCTAATTAAGTCAAGGCCAGCTGCCTTTAAAATAAGGCAAGGAAGGAAAGATGGAGCTCTCTCTCTGGAATTCAAGCAAGTTCTCTTTCCCATCATGGGGAAAATCCTGCCAGCTTCAGGAGGCTTTCTAACATTTGCCAGCCTTTCTGATTCTATTAGGGGAGATCTTTTTCCCCTCCATTTTAGGTGTTCAGTAGTCACAGCACCACTGCAGGGAGGTGCAGCGCCTCTCTCCCAGCTACTCGTACCTGCTTTTATTGTCCCAGGAGCCAAGCAAACCCAGGGAAAGGGGCTGTGGATATCCTGTGCTCTCCTGCCAGTGACTGAGCCTCCAGCAGCATCCAGGCTCAGTTGGACTCAAGTCACTGGTGCCACTCCTGTGTGAGCAATGAGTTTCAGGGTCTGAGCTCTGGGAAAGTCAGGCTTTGGGCACATAAAGCAATCAGCTTTTTGGGCAAATGTGAGGAGGTTTGGTGGTATCTGGGTGAGAACTGCAGTTTCTGTGCTGGCTGTGATGCAAATTCTATGAAATTTAGTTAACATGTAAAATTAATTTTTATGCTAAGAAGGCAAAGTCATTTTTTAAAATAAATTATTTTGTATGAGTTATTTTAATTTTTGCCATGTTTTCCACAATTCCCTTTTACTGACTAGAGTGATGGAGTTCATGCTTCTGCTCAAGAGCACTGACAGAGATCTCCTGGGATCTACCAGAGTCCTTCTGAGCACTGACTAAAGCAGCTGCTTCTTCCACGCCCTCCCTTCCAGCCTTGTGCACAGCCTGGGCTCAGGCAGGTGCTCGTGTCATGGAGGTCTCCTGTGGATCTGGTGGAAATCAGTCTGTGGCTTCCCCACTCACTAATCAGCAGCCTCTCATGATGTCCCTGGACAGAGTGACGTGTCTGACACCAATCTTGTTTTTCTTACCTTTCAGAGACTCCTTGCAAGCAGTCAGTGAATCCTCAGCTATCCTATCCTGCGTTCAATAACCCTACCACGAGCCACAGTGGCTTGCAAATGCCATTTTTATTTGTATTTAAGTATCTCCTTTAAGGCTCTCTCCTATACAAAGATTAGTTTAACAAAACCAACAGGCTACCCCTTACCAGGTCAGACGAGAGGCTCGCTTTAGCCATAGCATCAACGTCAGGGATGTGAGCTTTTGGCTGAGCTTTGATGTAACACTTTTCTCCTTCAGCAAAACGGATCCCAGTTATGCCCTGCAAAAGCAGAAGGCAGGGGGTTGTGCACAGCCCTCCAGCTCCTCACCACCCCCAAGAAAGTGCCTCAGCTCTGCTAAAATTGCCACTGAATTTTCAGTCTGAAGGTTAATCTTATTTAAAACCAGAAGCAATAAAACGCTCTTCCTTCATCATTTTAGCGTCACAATTTTGGCCAAATTGGTCTAGAAGTTTTTCCTTGGTTTCTGTAAGCGGGGGTGTGTTTTATGTAAGTGCTGCCATGCAGGCCCTAGGCTACTCGGAGTAGCTCTGTTAAGGAATTAGTTGACACGATTTGAACTGTAACTTAGCACCTAACGTAGGCAGTCTTGAAACTGTGTTAGCTGGTGGCGTGGTACCCTTGTGACACAGTTTTACAAAAATGTGGGGGCAGCTTGGTTCAGTTTGTACAAATAAGTGACTGTGACAGCAAATGGAAGTTTGTGATGGGCAGTTTGGTGCAGAAACCTGTGTGTGGGACTTTGTCTGGCCCACTAGGGTGAAATGCAATTGCATAAACCAGAGATGTCTAGTTTTAAGCAAGAGAAGGAGCAAGTCTTCTGCAAGTGCTGAGACATACATTCCAGCCCTGTGCAAGAACCTTGGGCATCAAACATTTTGCCATTGTCTGTAGTTTCTACGTTTCTGTTGTAGGTTTTTGGGTATCCATAAAAAAGCTCTGTTCTACATTACAAATTTAGATACCTCGTTGTAAATGGCAAAACTTCTGTGTTTTTCATGTGGTTGCACAAGCTCCAGTCAACCACCTAAATATAATTACCTAGTGCCCTTTAAGTTGTGCTTAGGTTTCCTGCCTAACCTCTAGCTGCCAGGAGAAAGGGGTGTGGGTGTCAGTATGACCCCTCTCATCTGCCTTGAGAGCTATCATGGATGCCTTCGTGCGCAGTTTTGGGTGGCACAAGGTAAGAAAGACATTAAACTGTTTGAGAGTGTCCACATGAAGGCGAAGGGCCTTGAGGAGAAGCTGTATGAGGAGCAGCTGAGGGCACTTGGTCTGCTCAGCCTGGAGGAGACTGAGGGGAGACCTCACTGCAGTTACAACTTCCTCATGAGGGGAAGAGCAGGGGCAGGCACTGATCAGTGATAGCACCCCGGGGAATGGCCTGAAGTTGTGGTAGGGGCGGTTTAAGGTTGGATATCAGGAAAAAGTTCTTCATCCAGGGTGGCTGTGGGCACTGGAACAGGCTCCCCAGGGAAGTGGTCACAGCACCAGCCTGGCAGAGACCAAGAAGCATTTGGACAATGCTCTCAGGCACATGGTGTGACTCCCAGGGATGGTGCTGTGCCAGGGGTTGGGCTTGATGATCCTTATGGGTCCTTTCCAACTCAGCACACTGTGATCTAGTGCAGCATGAGATGGATGGTACTGGGGCACCTGAGCCATGTCCTGTGTGTCTGCAGATCCTGTGTAGACAGACATACCCCCTTCAAAACAAAATGACTACAAAAAGCAGTGAGAGAGAGGATGGCTATGCAAGGGTGGGTGCATTAGGACATAAGGCTTTGTGGCGTACCGAGTGTGCTAAGAATACCCTAATATTGCCAAATCCAAGCCTGCTCTGACCATGCAGTCATTCCAGCAGTGCCAGTCAATCCAAAACTGCCAAGGTCAATACCAGTCTGTTGGAAGCACATCTCTTCAGTTGCTTTCTCCTTTGTGTGCATTCTTGCCTGAAAACCCAAGTGGCATCATCCCTTTGCTGAGGCTGTCCCTGGCCCTCTGTAATTACACGCAGGCGCCGTCCCTTGGAGGCCCCTTTGGCTGATTGGTGTTAGGAGCTGGTTGGTGACCTGGCTGTGACAGGCAGCATCTCACCAACAACACAGGTGGAGGCAAAATGACTTCAGCATCTCCCCAGTGGACTGGTGCTTTTGTGCAGATGTGAAATGGCAAAGGCAAATGAGAAGAGCTGGCTGTGGATGCTCTTACTCAGCTGCTAATAATGTTGCTATGGTGATGCTAATGAGAGTTGCATAAAGGCAGAACCACAGCTGTTGGGAAAGTTGGGGTCCAGCATCTCCTGGCATGAATTCTTTTGTTCTTGCTGAAAAGCCAAGGAGCTGGATTTCCTTGCCTTTCTAGATCCAGCAAGGGAAAGGTGGCTGCTCCAGAAGCAGAGATGCTTCCTAGCAGCAGCATCTTTATTTTAGGTGCTGCTTTGACTCACAGAGGGCTTAACTCTGAAGTTGAGTGTTTTACACCTGAGAAAATTTAACTGTAGGGTCTGGGCTCTGTAAATGGGTTTCTGCAGCATCACATAGATGTGCCTTAGTAGCTCAGGGCAGCTCAGATACCCACTCTATCCGAGCTGCTGAGCTCTGCTGAAGCTTGGCATCTGTTAGTCCAGGCTCTGTGCTGAGCAGACACAAGTTGCTGGGGTGCCCAGGTGTGTTTGCTGTCAGCCCAAGTGGCCTGCACCTGGTGTTTGGTGCACGGATGCATAAACTGTGCTAAATGCCTCCATCCTCTGCCACGGGGATGAACCCAGGCCAAGCCATGGAGAGCAGCTCCCATCCTTGACCTCAGGGCAAAGGAAGCTCCCCAAGGCATGCACTGTAGAGTGGTCTCTCCTTGGTGTCTCCCTGACTCGCAGTGCTGACCCTATGCTCCTCAGACGGGGATATTTGGGGGAGGTGTTTTTGCCAATTCAAACCACGTGAAATCGCGCGAGGCTCGTGTCACAGCCTGACAGAGTATCTTCCTAGTAAGACCTCAAGGTCACATGTCACAGTTCTGCTCAGTGGTTTGAAAATGCAAAGTATTTACATGGAGGCAAACCTGATGCAGCCGAATCCACACCACTTCCCGGAGTGGTACCTGGCATGGCTGATCTCCAAAAAAGCACTTAGATTTTTGTTTTGGAGGAAACTGCCTGTCTCCCTGTGAAAGCAAGCCAGGAGAGCAAAAATGTTTGTGTGGATGGTTGGAGGCTGGAACCTGAGACTGAGTAGGGCAGAGAAGTCAGGGCAGAGCAAGGTGTCCTTGAGAGTCCAGCACTGGAGTGTGTTACATGAAGGGCAAGAGTGGCACTACTTACGATCTGAAAATCATGGACTTCAACAGCCTCTTCACTCCCACTTCCTGTTTTGAATGTCTCTAAGTTGTTCCCAGCATCTATTTCCATTGATCCATCTTGTACTTTTCCATTAATGCTCATCGTATAGTGAACGTTGTACACCTGGAATCGATAAAAGAGCGGTAGCACCTGCCAGTAATTACTTACTGCCTTCCTCCTCCACCAGGCAATGGGTCCATCTGACTCTCTTATCCCTGTTTAGCTCCTAAATTTTGCTGCTGCAGGCATTTGATAACCCTCCAACAACCAATGCTGCACTACTTCAGAGTTGGGGCAGGCTGGAAGTGGGGCAGCCAGCCCTGAGAGGTTGTTTGGTCTCCATCCTTGGAAGTTTTCAAGGCCTGACTGGATAAAGCCCTGAGCAACCATCTGTGACCCCACAGCTGTCCCTGTGTTCTGAGCATCAGGTAGGACTAGAGACCTGAGATCCCCCCTCCACTCCAGGGAGTGCTTATAGTTTTACTTCAAAAAGAATGTGGAGTGAGTCCACATGTTCACTCTGACCTAAAAACCTTCTCCTAGGACATTTTAGGAATTACTTGTTATGCTGGCATGACTCCCTAAAGGACAGCAAGTGTGAACGTCCTACTCTGAAGGAGGCCAACCCCTGTTTATCTCTTAGGATGTTCTGCTGAGGCACAGGAAAACAGGTTCCTCTTGAATACGAACACACTTCCCAGCTTGTAATGGATGTGAACTTTGTTTAAATTGGATGTGAAGTTGTATAGACTCGTATTTTCCTTGTCAGCGTATTTGCCCTTATCCTGTTTTCAATGAGGAGAGCTACAGCGTGGCTTGTATTTGCTGGAGGACCACAATCTGTGGAGGGGTTTTATGATTCTCTTGTGCAGCTCTGCTAAAAGTGCTGCACAAGCAGTTTATTTTGGGTCTTAAAAAAGCCTTTACAGCATTTTAATGAAAAATTTACACTGACAGCTAGAGACAAATTTCTTCTCTCACCTTCGCTCAGAGAAGTCTAAGGTGCTAAAGATTTATGGTTCCTCAGTTATACACAGCCACTCCCATATTTCTGCTTTCTAAGACTCCTATTGAATGTGGTCCATAAAACCAGACCAGTGTAAGTGGTCTCCCCCTGACAGAGGCTGAGCTAGAGTTGAGACTTTGATACCCCTGTCAGTTAGGGAAGAATTTAAAGATATAAAATAAAACCAAGAATTTAAAAATTGCCTTAGTTTTTTTAATTAATTACTCTGGATATAATTTTTGCAGTTGATTCTTAAACATTTGCAGGTCAAGTGCAGCTTTCTGAGTTTCAAGGCAGCTTGGAAAAATAACTTTCAGCTTTCTCAGTGTCTTCACCTAGAGATCAACTCTGAAGCTTAATGAAAACTATGAATGTGACATATTTTGTATGACTGACTTTAGATAACCGGAGCATTAGAAAAAGGGAAGCATTGTCTTGTACTCCACAAATTCACCCACCTGCTCAGAGCTGAAAGCACTGTCCCCTGCCTATGTCACCATTTGCATTCCTCTCCCTTTTCAAAAGCCTAGAGAAGCACATGGTTCTTGCAGCACGTCTTGGAGGTCAGAAATGTGTCCTGTCGTCTTGCTGTAAAACCCTGTACTTTTCTTTCTGATTATCTGAATTATCCCTATGTGTAGGGGTGTATCTCACAGGGCCACCTTTGCTCTGGCTGCTGGAATTCACACAAGGCTCTCCTTGATGAGGGCTGGCGTGTGGCCGGAGGCAGTGCAAAACTTCTTCCAAAGTAAATTCAAGGGTACTAATTTCATTGATGGAGAAAGTTACATTCATGTGTGTACCTTCATGTTTCCAATATGTTTTAAACACAAATTCTGTGTAAACAGAAAGAAAAGTTAATCTGCAAACGTGTTCTAATGCTCTGAAGTTTGGGTCTTTAACTGATCACCAGCTTCTCAGTTTCATTCTTTGCATAAAGCGTTTCTCAGGTACCCCAGAAAGCGCAAATAATAAAACTTCACTTTAAAAGTTGCTCCACAGCTGCAAACCTCAGTGTATGCACAGTCATACAAAGCACCACAACTAATGGTGCCTGTTAATGGATTAATGATAGCATTACATGCTTGAGAGTCCAGGTAGAACCCGGACTGAGAATGCAGATGCTGTGAAAAAAGAATTTACACATTTCAATGCATATTTTGTCCTGAGAGCTGGAGTTTGCCCAGGATGCGAATCCCTGGGGCCTTGTTGGGGTTTGAGCTCACTGAGGATTTGTGAGCAGAAATCAATGTAGAGTCTGTGCTCTCAAAGATGTGTTTCGTGTTCGCTAATAAACGAGCTTCCAGGAACCTCCATCCACACAGCCACCGAAGACAGTGATTATGGATTTGGGTTCTTAGGTGTTTGGGATTTTTGAAAGCATGGAAAAAAACCTACGGGTCTGCTTAAAGACCTCTTTATAGACCTCGCAAGAAGCGCTTCCAGCCCGTGCCTCTCTGTACGTGCGAAAGCTCCCCGCCCGCCGGGCCCGGGCTCGGGCGTGCCGTGGGGCCCGGCCCGCCGCGCTCACCTGCCGCTCCGTGGATTTCCAGAAGTAGAAGGCGCCGATGGCCCCGGCCAGCAGCAGGAGGGCTCCGGCGATCAGCACCGCGGCCCCGGCCTTCAGCAGCCGCCCCGGCCCGGGGGGCGCGCCCGCCGCGTACGCCTGCGGAGAGAGCGCCTGGGAGCGGGCACGGACCCCGGCCGGAGCCCNCCCGACCCGTTCTGTCCCGATCCGGCCCGGTACATCGCCACACGTCCCGGCCCACCCGTTCCCTGCCGTCCCAACCCGACCCGTCCCGCTGGGTCCCGTTCCATCCCAACTCACGCCCACACGCTTTGNCGCCCCGGCCCGCCCCGCTCCCGGCCCCGGCCCCGGCCCCGGCCCGCGCAGCACCGCCCAGTCCCGGGCACAATGAGCCCCTTCAGCTGCCCCGCGGCCCACGGAGCTCCCCGGGGCTGTGCCCTCCTGCCCCATCGCCGTCCCCTCCAGCCGACCCCTGGGTCTCGTCTCAGCTTCCGAGCCGGGGTCGGGTGTAGGGGACACGGGGTCGGGGGTGTAGGGGAGGCGCACCCCTCGCACGCCCTGGCGGAGAGGACGGGTGCCCCGTCAGACAGACGGCCATCATAAAAAAAACAGCTTTTAAAATAGAACAACGTGTTAACTGATTTTTTACACTTGCCACAGGAATTCACAGGCGCTGGAGCTGACGAGCTGCTGGTCGGTGACTGCTCCGCAAAACACCTCGCTGACTGGCACAAGCCAACAGCCTCCGGCTGAGCCCCGTGTCCGGGCTGGGCACAACCCAGGAAAGGGAGCAGCCAGCCCAGGCCTGCTGCAAGCTAAGTGAGGGCAAAGTGAGGGAGTAATTTAATATTTTAATTTAATAAGGACACCTTGCACCTTTTTGCCTGAAGTACATGTATCCCTTGGATTTCTTGTTTCCTGCCACTCACCATGCTCAGCTGGGCTTGTTTTTTTGAGTATTTGAGGTATGGTAGGATCATAAATTTTGGGTGGAAGTAATATTCGTCTGCATCTGTTGGCTCATTCTAATACTGCACACGGCAAGCTTTTACAGGCTAGAACTGGCTGTGCATGTCTATCCATGTGTCTGTCCATACCTGTGTTTCCTTCACGCCCCTTATGGATGTCCTGCCTGTACATACATGTACATGCATGTGTCTGTCTGTGTGTGCATGCTTTGATGCTGGAAAATAAACTGTGCTGGGCCCCTTTGGGGCTGATGGTGTCAAACACAAAGCACAGCATCCTTCATAAGGCTGGAGACCAAAACAAACACCACTGCAAAGGGAGTGTGATGAGGGGGGGATCTGGGCTGTGGCCCGTCCTGCCCTGCCCTTCTTGCTCAGTGGCCCAGCCCCAGTTACCCAGACAGGCAGCAGTGAGGGGAGTTCCTTTGGGGAGACCCTGCCATGTGGGGCCCCATCTCACTCCAGAGCAGGAGTGAGTAACCAGCTCTGCTGCAGCAATGTTTTCTTCAAAGTATGCATCTTTGTTTATATTTCTCTTCCCCTTTCTTCTCCATTTTGCTCGTCTGGCAGGTTGTTCAGCTGTTACACACTACTGACGTGTTCCCCCCATCTTATAATTTCTGGGATAGTGGAAGCTGATGACCTTGTCCCACCATGGCTCATCCCTCTGAAGTAAAGTCTGGCCCCCGCTGCTGATTGCCAGCACATCACTCTTCTCTGTGCCCCACTCCATAACAGTGAAAATCTTTGTTTTTCCATGTCTGAATCCCCTTAACTGATGTAACCAGTAGTTGAAGACCCATCATCAAGCACTGCAAAAGCAGATAAAGCTCAGGCTCTGCTGACCACCTTGTGCTTGCTTGCTTGGGGACTGAGTCCCAGAGATATACAATTCCCATTTTCCTCCCCTTCAACCTAAATTCATCCTTTCCGTCGATTACTGTCGTTAACGATCAGACCTTCAACCAAAATTTAACAGGCATAGTTGCTGCTGAAAATAAACACAATCACAGCTCATTAAATCAAAAGCAAAGCCCACTGTGCAACTTCCTAAACTAGGACATATTCCAACCCGCTCTTGAATGACATACTGTGGTAGTTCGGGCTAATAATAAGATTATGATCCTCTTCATTAGCAAGTATTTTGTTACACCAAAAATCTCGTGAATGGATATGTCTATCTTGGCAAAATGTGAGAATCCCAGCCTTTGATCTCAAACCTTCATTTAGCATCACTGCTTTAAAAAGACAGATTTATTTTAAGGCCCCTGTGCTTGTCTCTCGTGGGAAAATGTGCCAGGGAAGGAGTGCTTGCCCAGGAAGAGCTGCTGCTCACTGGGCTTCAGCTTGTTTGAGCTGCTTCCCTGAGACCAAGGAGAGGAAGCTGCTGTCCCTCCCATCCTGGCATCAATCTGAGTGCCCAGTGGTCCTTTCTTGGGAGGTGACTGGAAGGACAGAGCGAGGCTGAGCTGTTTCGTCTTGCAAAAGTGTGGTTGAGGCTGCCCTGACAAGGACTGTTAGCAAAGACGCTTCCAGTGCAAGAACGAATAGGTGGAATTCTGTGCTGGATATTCACAGAGGGGCCTTCACTGCAGTGCTGTGTGGTGAAATGCAATATCCTCCCTGGAGCAAAAAAGATAGGGTCAGAAGGCTCACCCCCACCCTCCTGCTGGGGCAGCAGTGGCCCTGGCAGGGGCTGGCATGGTCAGATTCCAGCAATTCCGAGCGGTGGTGCCAGCCGCAAGCTGACCGGCAGGGATTGGTGCCTGGCTGCTGGTCCCTGGCAGGCTGTGGTGTGAGATGGGTCCTGCTCACCTGGGGAGGTGTGGGCAGGAGAACCAGTCCTTTGGGAGGGAGCTGTTCTGCCTAAACCCCGGGAGAGAAGCTGTGCAGCATTTCCTCCTCAAGTCAAGGTGCAAATTCCCCAAGTAATCCTCCAAACATATTTTTCTCATGCAGGGAACAATCCCAGATTAGTTCTTTCCCAATTCAGAGCATCACTGCCTCTTCTTCTTTTGTTCCACAGACAGAGGAAGAGCAGCATGAAATTTCAAGCAGTGAAAAAAAATGCTCCAGTTCCAGGGTTCACAGATTACCACCTCTAGTTAACCCCTGTGCTCATGCTTGGCGATTTGTGTGGGCGCAGAGCTGTTTTCCTTGGAGGGTGCAGGGAGTGCATCTTTTGATTGATTAGGTGACAAGAGAGAAAACAGGAGTTTTTCGACAGATGCAAATCTGTGCAAACAGCTCCGCATTGAGCAGCTCCAGACTCTCACTGCAGAGTGCAAAGATGATTGCAACAGCCACTGTTTGCAGGGCTTAGGACATAAAAAACGTGACTTGCCTTTCACTGGCTGAACCCTTCATTTGCAATAAAGATGACGGTGATAGCAGTGTCTGAGCTCAGTCTCCTCTCTAAATAACATGTGTGTGCTCAGCTGGATTAAGCCAACTTCTGAGACTGGAAATCATAATAACAGTCTTTTACAGGACAGCCTTTCTGGTCGTCTAATACTATTATCCTCTGGGCTGAAAAGCATTCCAGGGCACTTGGAGTGCTACGATGAATGTGAGGCTGTTTAGCTGATAGTACTGGCTTGTCTCAAGGAAGCACATTTTCTCATTATTTTCAAGTTTAAAGAAAAAGTTTAGAAGAAGAAATAGAAATATTAAAAATGAGAAGGATTTGGTCATGCTGTGTGCCTTTCGAAAGTCTTGTGGTGCCTTATGCATTTCATCTTCATTTTCTAATGGTCCAAATAGCTGTTTGAACTCCATTATGGCCTGGATGAAAATTTGTGAGGATTACTGAGACTGGGCAACTGATTCACTGCTCTGCTTTTCCATGGCTTTACACCACCATAACATGGTGCCAGTTCAGGTTCCACATACTTGATATCTCTTCAATAATAACCAAAGTCCTATGGGGGAAAAAGTCCTACAGAAAAAGAAAATGTTGGCTTTGGTATTGTGGGAGGCTGACCCTAGCTGGGTGCCAGGTGCTTGCCAAAGCTCCGTAACTCCTCTCCTCGACTGGACAGGGGAGAGAAAATATAACAAAAGGCTCATGGGTCAAGGTAAGGACAGGGTGAGATGAGTTTCATTTAGTATCAATCAAATCAAAGTAGGATGATGAGAAGTTAAACCAAATCCTAAAACCATTTTCCCCCACCCCATTCTTCTTTCCAGGCTCAACCATACTCCCTATTTTCTCTCCCTTCTCTTCTGCAGTGGCGCAGGGGAACAGGTAATGGGGTCTGTGGTCAGTTAATCACATGTTGTCTCTGCTGCTCCTTCCTCCTCAGAGGAAAGGACTCCTCAGACTCTGCCCCTGCTCCAGTGTGGGGTCCCTCCCAAAGGAGACAGTCCTCCATGAGCTTCTCCATGCCTGCAGTTCTGCACAAACCGCTCCAACCTGGTTCCCTTTATGAGGTGCAGTTCTTCAGGAACAGGCTGGGTACCCCACAGGGTCACAAGTCTTGCCAGCAAACCCGCTCCAGCTGGGCTTCTTTCTGCATGGGGCCCTAGGTGCTGCCAGGAGGCTGCTCCAGTGTGGGCTTCCCACGTGGTCACAGCCTCCTTTTGGCATCCATCTGCTCTTGGAGCACCCCCTCCCAATCCTTCATTGACCCTGGTGTCTGCAAGGCTGTTTCTCTCACATATTCTCATTCCTGTCTCCATTTGCTCTTTTGCCAGCTTTTCCTCCCTTTTCTTAACTGTGTTACTCCAGAGGTGCTCCTGCTGTCCCTGATGGGCTCAGACACGGCCAGCGGCACATCTGTCTTGGAGCTGGCTGGCGTCGGCTCTGCTGGACACTGGGGAACCTTCTGGCAGCTTCTCACAGAAGCCACCCCCACCGCTCGTCTGCTCCTAAACCCAGTTATTTAACTTGTGACAGCCTAGGAATTTTGATAAACTCTAAAGATTCTTGCTGGCAGTGAGGCCAAAGGATGAAAACCCACGTATGTTTGTCATCAGCTCGGCTCTCTTCTCTGTGGTGTCCCTGGACACTCTGCTGCTCCAGGGATGATTGCTTTTCCTCCTCTCCTCCCACACTGACACACTCCTCCCTTCTCTGAGCAGCAACTCATGAAATTTCAAACAACAAAACCATTGCTTTTCCTGGTAGGCTGTGAAATTCCCTCTGGAAAGCCCTGCAAGGTCCATACTCTAATGCTACTCCCTGGAGAAGATGAGCACCCCTGTTTGCCCTGCTTGGGACGCATCTCCAGCAGGACATCCCAGTGCAGCTGAGCTGGCCCCAGGATGGCCTTAAGCGTGCTTGGCGCAGGATGCTGCTCATCCCAATCCTCCCTCTTCTTTCCTGTGCTCGGGTGAGGACATATGGCCCGTCACGGTCTGCTCTTCCTCACCTCAGGACACTAAAGGCTGATTGGTTTTTCCTCAGGGCTGGCTCCCATCTATCCATATGTCTTCATCTTATTCTTCTTAATTTAGCTAGTGGCTGTGCCTTCTGTTTTCCTTGAATTAAAGAAACAAAATAAAATAACTAGCTGTCATTACACGCTTTCATTCCTACCTTTAACGATGTTGTCTCTTTTGTAGCTGTTCTGTGCAAATTGCTCATAGGCTACTGTCTTTCTTAACCTCCAACTACAGCTTCGTGCTTTGGAGGTAGTTATTATCTTAAACAACTTGGTAGCATCAATCTGTTTCTTTCCCAGAGGCTTCTTTACACTTTGATGAGAAATCTGCTAAGTCTCTTTTTGCTCTGTGGCAGAGGCTGAGCCTAGCTTTCTTTTTTTTTTTTCTCTCACCCAAAAGCACCCATGAATCAACTATATTTCTCTTTTTCGATCCATGGGCTGCTCTCCTAATAATTTCATGACCTGACTTTAGAGAATATTTCCAATGAGATTGTCCCACAGGCGTCTGCAGCACCAGAATTTTTTTTACAAATCCAATCTCTTGAACTGTGTATTTTACTCACCCTTCTGACAACACTTTAAACATTTTTTTTGCTTTCATCACCTCTATGAGACTTTTGAAGGAGCTCATTCCAGCAGATTTAATCCTTATTCACCTCTTCTCTGCTCTATTATTTTGCCTCTTACATCAGACTTTTTTTTTTTAGCCAATCTACAATACTTCTTCCCCCAGATTAGATCTTTTTACTTAAAAAAATATTTTTTTCCAAAATGCCCTCCCTCACATCAGATTTCATAAACTAAGCCTAGGAGAGTGAAAGAACCATGAGAAATTTTAGTGCTGTGTGGCTTTTTGTCTTCACAACCCTTTTCTTGAGCCTACTGGCCCTCAGAAATGACCCTGAGATTACAACATGTCCATCAATGTGTACCAGGGCCTCTGTTCCCCACTGAAGGCTGTGAGAGCTGCATTGCCTCTAAGGACCTCTGTGCCTAGGTTGGAACATGGATGAGAAAGAGGTGAGCTCCTACTGGAAAGTCCAGCAGACAGTGCTGTGACTCCAATTTCCTTATGAAATGAAGCACTAGCAACAACGATTTTGGCCTGGCTGGGGCCAAATCTCCTATCTCAGAGATGTGATTTGGTAAGCCTGGGGCAGCAGGGTTGTCAGGTGTGTCCAGTGTGGACTGCTGAGGGGAATAAATTCTTGAGAAATAGCATGAAAAAAAGCTGTGGACCTTTCACCTTGGACAGCTTGGAAGAGTGAAGGATGGAGGGAGGAATGGCAGCCTGTGGCCCTGGAGGCCAGGTGAGTTTGGAGAAGGAATTGTGAGCTGCTGGAAAGGGCTGGCTGCTCTGGGGCTCACAGCTGCAGCTGCCTCCAGGATGCCCAGCACATTCTCAGGGCTTGCCCCACAGTGCCACAAGCAACCATTTCCATGGTGTTCCCACATCCTAAAAGGGGAACTGTCAAATAATTTAAACTCCACATGTCATAGCCCATCTGCTCTGGGCCATGCACGGCATGGGGGAGAGCTGAGGGTAGCAAATACCACCACAGAAAAGCTGTCTGATTGGAGAAGGGGTGGCAGAGCCCTTTGTCCACCAGTTTGTCCTCCACGAGCTCCTGTGAGTGCAAGGGCAATGCCCAGCACACCCGGCTGGGGGGACACTGGTGAGGGCTGGATATATAGGCATGGACTTTCCCTGCTCCTCACCACCCAGGCTTTCTCATGGCTGCTGCCTCAAGCTGTTCTCTTGTCCTTGCATAGTGTGTCAGGGACAGCAAGGACTTATCATCAGGGCAGTTTTGGGGCTGGTTTGGGGGATAAGAACAATCAGCTTAAAGAGAGACAGATAAATATGTTCTGTAGCATCGTACTAGGTAGACAGAACTGCCTTGCAGCTGTTCTGCATTCCTGTCTTTCTCCTGCAAATGTCTCTCCACCATCCATGGCCTTGGTAGCCCAGAGGAGATGCTCAAGGTAACTGACTTCCTGGCCTCTGCCCATGGAAAGCCAAACTTGTGGTCCTTGCCACACATGACTCCCCTTTCCTGCAAGGAGGTGGTTGCAGCTGCCCCAGAGTATCTCGTGGCCACAAGGGAAACCCGCCTTCCATCTGGGATCAGCAAGTGGCTTTGGGGGAGAAACGTCCTCCGTGCAAACTTGGCCTGATGAAAAGAGCTTTGTTGCCTCACTGCCTCAGCTTGTTGGTGCTGAAGAAACCTGGCCTCCAGCTGTGGCAACACAGTTTTAAAGGCGGAAGTGACTGGCACAGCATTTGCTCCATGGTCGAGATGCAGCTGGGTGGTCCCTTGTGTGATGAATTAGTTAATGTGTGAAGAGCTCTGAGGAGGGCGTAAAGCGCTGAGCATTTCTAGTGCCTTCTGAGGATACTACATTTTAAAGATCAACTTGGGTTTGCCTGCAATATGATTTGTTTAATTATTTAAAGCCTGTTAGCATATTTTCCTCAAGGGATGGAAAATCCTCAGCAAAAGGATCCTTACACCAGAACAGAGATGGCCATTGTTCGCCGAAGGTTTGCGCTCACACCCAGCCACCACCACACCTATCCCATCATGCTGCGCAAATGCCCACCTTCCCAGCTCCAGAGGATGCTTCCTTCCAGCCTCTTCATCACACCTACAAGTCACCAGTCACTAAAGGGCACCTTGTGGGGCAGCTAGGGTTATAAGGAGTAGGTACCTGGTATGGAGAAGGCTTTGAAAGACAGTTCTCAGACTCAGCCTTTTCCAAGCCTGTGCCTGGCTGGGTATGTCCACATGGTGCAAGGTGGGATAAGATTAAGGCAGACAGAGAAGTACACCTGGGATTCTTGTTGATGCCCAAGGAAGAGGTTTCTGGTTCAGGAGTCTCATCTCCACATGCACAGTATGTATGAGAAGGTGCAGAGCAGGTTTGGGAGCAAATGGCCTCGCCACAGGACTAGATTAATTAGATCCCAGGTGCTCTTGCTCTGTCTGGAAACTGTTTCTTGCTCAGTTTGGCTAAGCCCACTGTGACAAATGGCATATGCAAAGCTGACTCCACACTGCTGAAATCCCAAGGCACAGTGCCTCTCTCTACTTCATTGCTCCCCACCCTTAAAAGCCAGCTTGGAACCTCTGGCTCTTCTATGCCACCTAAAAGTCTGACCTACAACCTCCCACTTAGAGAGAAAAAGCTCTCAATTGCTCTCAGCTTAGAGAGAAAACACTGTGTTTTAGGTGAGTAGATGTGTGTGTGTACTGGACAGAGTGAGGTGGTGAGGCAGGGCTTCTCTTCTGCATCACCATCCTACCTGGAAGGTGTTACACAGCAAACAAGCTGTGCCAGCACCTCCTTTCACCTCCTTCTGTTGCACTGAGTGACAGGTGCTGACAGAGGTGCCATCCTGCCTGTGGGACTGTTTGGAAACGTTTTGGACATGGTGTGAGAGAGCACTAAGCCTTTCTTGTCCTCTGCATGGTTCGTGCCAGCTTCTCCATGAGGGACCTGCGCGGATAAGGGAAGAGATGTCATCTGTCTGGCAGCTCAGAGATTCAGAGAGTAAGGAGGACCTTGCTTCCCTCAGCTGGGACCGCACGTAGCACCCAGTTTTCCCAGCACTGCTCGGCCCAGCAGGTGCTGATGTACCTGGATACCACGTTGCCTTGTGTGTGCTGGAGGCTGCAGCACCGCTTTCCTTCACTGCAGCACAAATTGCAGGGACAGCTCTTAGATTTGCTCTGACACTGTCATGGGGGACGCCAGAGACTGAGCACTGTTTACACTGGCAAGGCCTGACGTCCTTGTGGCATTTGAGCTGGGTCACCGCAGATTCAAATTGTTGTTGATTTTTATTTTGTATTTACCCACAGAATCTGGATTCAAGGCTCAGCTGGGGCACAGTGGATGGTTTCCACGAGGTCCGTCCTTCAGCCAGTTTTACAGCTGAGTTGGCTGAGGTGCAAAGAGGTCAAGAGCCCCGAGTGAAACACACCGAACAGGAGGCTCATTAAGGGCTGAACTCCAGACCCATGTTCCCAGTCCTCTGCTCTAATCACCAGGCGAGACATGGGAGAGCCTCATGGGGTTGATGCTGATGAAAGAAGAGTCAACAGCTTTATTTTGCAGCTTTATTAGCAAAACGATGTAAAGCCAACGTGCCTGACTCTATTATTGAACCAGTAATCTCTGTGTGCTTACATCCAGAGCTTCCCAGCCGTTTAACTAGGAGTCTGAACAATAAAATATGTTCGGTCTGAAATGGCTAAAGCAGAGGCAAAGCAGGAGGTAAGCTGTCTAATTGGAAAAGTTGCAGCAGGATTCTCACCCCGGGGGTCTGTCCCTTGGGATTAATGGTTTGCTGACATCTGGGTTGCGTGGCATTGCTGCTTTGCCCTGGGTCCCACCAGGGCTGATGGCAGGGAGCCAAAAAAACAAAAAAATAACTCCCCAAACTCTTACAACAGGGAAGATGAAGATTTTTATGCTGTCAATGTGGAGGCTGTTGGGAGAAAGAAACTGGCAGCTTCTAGCCTGAGACATATGGTTGTGACTTCTCTTGGCTTGCAAAGCCACCTAAGGAAAGAGCGGGAACAGGGAAATACAGTCTCTCCTCTTGACACCAGGAGCTGCCCCAACGGAGACAACTCCACTGTCTTGTCCCATCCAGTTTTGAAGGCCTGAGGGTCTGATGTCTTACAGTCTACTGAGGGATCTGGACAGGCTGGATCGATGGGCCAAGACTCCTTGTATGAAGTACAGCCAGGCCAAGCGCCGGGTCCTGCCCTTGAGGCCACAACAACCTCAGGCAGTGCTACAGGCTGGGGGCAGAGTGGCTGGAAACCTGGCCGGTGGAAAAGGACCTGGAGGGTGCTGGTCAACAGCAGCTGAACATGAGCCAGCTGTGCCCAGAGGGCCAAAAATATCAATGGCATCCTGGCCTGGATCAGCAATAGTGTGGCCAGCAGGACCAGGGCAGTGACTGTCCCCCTGTACTGGGCACTGGTGAGGCCACACCTCAAATCCTCTGTCCAGTTCTGGGCCCCTCACTACAAGAAAGACATTGAGGGGCTGGAGCGAGTCCAGAGAAGGGCAGCAGAGCTGGGGTGGGGTCCAGAGCATGAGGCATGTGAGGAGGGACTGAGGGCGCTGGGGTTGTTTAGCCTGGAGAAAAAGAGGCTCAGGGGAGACCTTACCAATTTCTGCAACTCCCTGAAAGGAGGTGGCAGCGAGGTGAGGGGATGACCTCCTTTCCAAAGTAACGAGATATAGGACAAGGGGAAATGACTTCATGCTGTTCCAGGAGAGGTTTAGACTGGATATTAGGAAAAATGTCTTCATGAAAGGACTGTCAAACATGGAAAAAGCTGCCCAGGGAAGTGGGCAGCCTGAAGGAATTAAAGACATGTGTATGTGGCACTTTGGGATGGGGACTAGTGGTGCACTTGGCACTGCTGAGTTGAGGGTTGGACTTGATGATCTTAAAGGTCTTTCCAACCTCAATGATTCTAGGATTCTATGTCAGCTACTCAGGATGATGCATTCATGGCAAATGCATGGGTGCCTGTTGCACATGGCATCCTCTCCTGGTTTGGCAAAGTGGTGCCAAGTCCATCTCTGTCCAGGCATGCACCTGTTTGCGGCATGCCAGGGTCTCGAGGCAGGACTCGGGCTTCTGTCTGCAGCCCTTCTCAGCTTCAGGCAGCACTGAGCTCTCGGCCACTATCAAGGACAGATTCCTTTTCCCTACGTGGGGTGCCTGAACTAGTTAAGAGAAGAAGGTAGCAGCTAGAAGTTGGAGGAATGGCCATTTAAAGACATCCATTTCTTTCACTCCTATGAACAAGATGCTGCTGGTTACCGGCTCAGATGCAGACCTTTGGGGCCACCAAACAGCTGAGATGTGTCCCACTACCAGCAGGTTGTCACTTGCCTCTCCCTCTGGAAGTCTTTCCAGATGAAACCAAGTCCCTTGCCCAGCTCCTGTCCGCCTGCTTCTCTTCCCCTTGTGATCCCATTGGAACCATCTACTGATGCTGATGAAAAACTGAGCATGGAGAAATAAAAAAAATTTAAAAGAGTATCCAAATGTGCTACAGCTCAGGGACTGAATCAGACACATAAGCTATGGACACCTTGGGAGTTCCATCACTCCAGGTCAGCTACTCCACACCACAATGCAGTATCTCACACAGGCTCAGAGCTCACTGTAAATCCAGCTAAAGTACTCAGCCTGTTTTGAAATCCACCCACATCCTTGCTTTTTACAACCTCCGGAAGAAAATGGCAAATTAATCCTTTTTTTAAAAGGATGAGTCGGTTCTTTGTCATTCTCTGTGTGGCTCAGGATATGATAGTTTCTGCTGCATAAATACAGATTGTTTCTTTTCACAACTTCCCTTTCATCAGACTGATAGGAAGGCCTGGAGGTTGTTAAAAAATGTGAAAGAAACTTGCTTCCCAATTAAGGTCAATCTCTTTTATCAGAGTCTTTGCATATAAACCTCACTTTCATAAGGATTTCTGCAAACTCCATCCCCAGCTCTGACAAACTGGGAGATGCCCAAATCTCTGAAGGAGCCGGAGAAGAGGCTGCCTTCTTTCCCGGCTCGCAGCGCAAAGCAGGGATCTGATCTGTCATGATGACTGAGAACATGTCACAACAATCTGTTTGTGTTCTTCAGGAAAGAAAAACATCTTTCTCTCCCCAAGCTGTAAGCTAATTTGGAGATTTTGCAAGCTGACATGCAACCTGATTAAAATGACCTCAGGCCAACAATTCTTCTTAGGCAGCTCCACAATTAAAGTCTAGACCTATCTGTAGCTGAGGGATTTTTTTTTTTCCCTTCAAATCCCTTTTAGGGAGGAGAGTTCTGTGTTTTTATTTTTAAATCTACATATTTGGAATTTTTATTTTACACTTTGCTTCTACTGTAGCAGAATGTGCTAAAGGGATCTATATTTTTTCACATTTTGAGCAGATGAAACTTGTACGCAGAAGCCCCAGTTTCTTGCCTGCTGGAAAAATATACTGAATTTTGGAGGAAATAATACATGAATAAACTCAAGAACTCTAAGAAATACCCAAGGCACTTCGTGGCCTACATAAATCTGCCCTCTGAGGTAAAAATGTTGTGCCCTCAATTTTCCAAAGTCAGTGGATATTTTTGTAATGACCATCGCACTACTACTCAAATCACTTTTTTGCTTTTCGCAGTTAGTTAAGCAGTGGGATCAGCTTATTAATCTGCTGAATTTTTGTGAGCCCAGAGATTTGTCAGGCAGCAAGCAATGGAAAATAAATGAGTGCCTTCTGGCTGGGCATTTTTCAGACAATGAGTAACCCCTAAACTTAATTCAGTGGTCTGGGGAGATTTGGTGATTTGTCCATGAATGTTTTAATGCCCATTTCTTTAAAAAATCGTTGGTCACTCACTGGAGGTAAATCCAGGAGAGATTTTTCTTCCCCTTTGCTGATTTGGCCCAGTCTGGATCATCATCTGTTTTCTAGTTTGTCAGCTGGCTAAAGTGATTGACAACTTGTGTTGTGCTAATGCTCTTCACAGAGTAATGAGATCCCCTAAAGGGTTTTATTTATGAATTCAAATTATATACTTTTGAATTACCAAGTAAACTGGAGTGACTTGCAGACTAACTTTTTAGCATCACCAAAATACCCTGTACAGCCATGGTTATTGGACACTGGTTATTTCCAGGCCCCTGAGCTGGGGTGGGAGCTTTCCTGGGTGCAAGGGTGAGATGGTGACAGGGGATGCCGGTGGCTTTACACTGGGGACCCACGGTGGGTCATTGCGTGCCTATCCCCAGCCCAGGCAGCTCCCTGCCTTGTGTTTCTCTGGCTGCTGGGGGGTTGAACACATGGGCTTTTCTCACCTGATTGCACCACCCTGCCTTGGCTTTAGCTCTTACAAGACTTCTCTTCTCGGATTACTTCAAGAGGAATTTGCCTCCTGGCCCATTTCTTTCTGCAGACACTGCTCCAGCTCAGAGGTGGAAACTTCCCCTGAGGAGGTGAAGGAGATGTCTCCTGGGAGCACAAACCCTAGGACAGTCAGATGGAGGCTGCCTCACTGCTCCCAGCCAGGCTGAGCAACCCTCCCTGCTCCTTCCCATGCCCCCAGAGAGTTTGTGTTCTGCGCTGCCATGGTCTGCTTTCCCTGCTTCTCACAGGGCCTCACGTCCCAGTCCCGAGTGGGAGCTGACAGAGCCCAGACAGCTGGCATCTGCTTGGGGAATAACACTGCCTTTGGTGCATTTACATCGAGGGGAGAAGGACACAACCCCTGATCCAGCTTGCTCCCAGAACCCTGGCCATGCAGGAGCTGGGTCAGAAGCTTTTTAGAAATCATAGAATCATAAAATGGTTGGGGTCAGAAGGGACTTTAAAGATCGTCTGGTTCCAACTCTCCTGCCATGGGAAGGAATACCTTCCTCTAGACTAGGTTGCTCAGAGCTCCATCCAACATGCCCTGCTTCACGGGATGGGGCATCTACGACCTCTATGGGCAACCTGTTCCCGTGCCTCACCACTCTCATTTCTTGCTAATATATAATCTGTACCCAGCCTCTTTCAGGTTAAAGCTATTCCCACAGGTGCTGACGCTACACATCCTTGTCGGAAGTCCCTCCCCAGCTCTCTTGTAGCCCCTTTGGAAGGGCTATGAGGGGCTGTAGGAAG
>VXBQ01006195.1:3018334-3029738 GCA_013400175.1 Phainopepla nitens | reverse complement strand
CCTGGGTGCGCTTGGATGGGCTCCTGTGCGGGCTGCCGGCGGCAGGGCGGGTGCCCGGGCGCGGCTCCGCGCAGGGCTGGCGCCCCTGCGGGCTCCGGTGCTGCTGCGGCCGCGGCAGGTTCCCTCGCTACCGCATCCAGCGTCATCCCTTCCAGCCCCGTTCCGTTCACGCCTTACACTTCTGATTGTCTTGGATTAAACGTTACCAGAGGAAATAATACTAATAGCCTTTCACGGCGAAGAAATCAACTTCTAAGGCATTTGTTATGGAAAGGATTATAATAAATTAAATGCTTAAACTAGCACTGTGCAAGCATTTTTGTCTTGGATCAAAATGTTTGCACTGGCTGTTTAAACATTTAATTTATTATAATGAGAAATATCATTGTAAAAATAAGCATGTTAATTAAACCTGAGTTTTGCAAATGTGAGTCATCCCATGTGGACACAGTATAATGAATATAGACAGGTAGAGTCTGCATGCCCTTTTTTTTCTCATTAAGAAAATTAACATTTACATCTTTAAACCCTGCAGCTATTAGTTATTTTTAATGAAATGTGTTGCCATTTCAAAGTTAAGCTCTTATATGATGCAATCAGATATTGCTAGGTCAGGGAAGAACTTTGCAAATTAACTTGCAGAGAAGTTGTTTGCCACAGATAATTGATTGAAGTTGTTACATGGATAATCAATTTGCGCTGTAAAATAAATAAAAATAAATAACTGCTAAGAAAACCCAGGTCATGCCAGGGTGATGAAACAAAGCAGTACCCTGGCCATCTTGGGGCCCAAAGGAGCCATGAATTTGGAAGCAACAGACTGAACCTCTTTGTTATCATCTGACAGGGGACCGAGGGACCGTGGGGACTTTTACAAAGGCGATTTGGACAGTGATGGCTTGCTGCTGGTGTGTGTGAGAGAGGATGGAGGCAAGACTCTCTTTCAGGTGAAGTGACTGGAAGAAATTTTTTCTACCTTCTCATGCCACTGGTCTCTGCTGCATCCATCTGGTCTTGTCCTGGATTCATCGCATGTGTCAGGCTGTATGCCGATATGTAAACAAAATGCACTTGGATTTACTCCCAGCTCCCTCACAGATATGTGGCATAGCCTTGAACATGTTCCTTTACCTCCTAGAGGTTCATAAAATGTTCTCAGCTATGGCCTTGCAAAGGGTAGAGGTAGTGTTACTCTGTTTTAATTAACATCCTGCCAAGCTGTGTTTTCAGAAGTATCTCGGGTCTCTTGTTATTGTACATTACTCCAACAGGCAAAGGTCACAGCAGGCTGCCAGCCCTGGCTAGATCCCGGTTCTGAAGTGATCAAGCCCCCAAGTGAGGGAGGGAGGACAAAATTCTTTGGCACAGAAGTGAAATTACAGTCTAGGGAGGGAGGAGACCTTGGTTAATTATTTTCTAGGAGCTGCATCAGAGAGCAGGGGATGGAATGCTCTCACTTAGGGGTCACATCCCAAATACACTGTATACGGTTTTCCCACTTTCAGAGATTCAGGTAGGAAATTTGTAGACAAAAGCAATGTTAAGATTTTGATTTGCAGAGGTGCCTCTTCATGCTATTCTCTAGCTAGCTGTCCACTGAACCTGCTCTTAGTGTCTACTGTAGGGCTTTTGGAACATCAAGGTTCTTGAATTTCTTCCAAGTCCAGTGGACATGTTTTGCATGGAAAAAGAGAATGAATTAAGCTGAGGATCCTCTATACATAATGAAATTGCTTATTTAATTTGGGATCATGCTCTCAGACCTGTGTGTGTTTGCAGCCTCTAGACAGCTTAGTCCCCCATCATGTGGGTTCCTCTCTCGTCTCCCAAACTCCCTGCTTTTTTTGTCTGCTCACTGTGAGTGTGAGAAGAGTTTTCCAGGTGAAAGAAGTTGTTGCCCTTTCTTCTTCTTTTTGTGTCTCTCTGTCCCTTTGAGCTCTCTATCATCATGACCTCTGCTGACATCCCACAAAACTCCCTCTTCTTGCAGGAACAAATTTAAGTTATCCCAAAGCTATGTTGCTTTAACTACGAAGGAATATTTCTACACACAGCATGAACCTGTGGAAAAAAGGGAGAACTTGTCTGCAGGGACCTGTGGGCTGGTTGATCTTCAGTGAGGTGCCCCATCCTGAGGGGATGGAGAACATGGCTGGGGTACAGTGACCACCCACAGAGCGGCCAACCCGGACAGGGCCAAGACTCATCACCCTGGCAGAAGGCTGCAGCCAGCAGTCAGGGGGGTGAAAGATCCTGGGAGCTGGGCTGCAAAGATGGGCTGCCTGGCAGCCCTGGCTGCAGGGACAAATGTAATTCCTTTCACCCAGCACTGGGCCACCCACTTAGGAGAATGGGTAGGAGGCAGCCTCCACTTCTGCCCTCCAGCGTGTTCACCCGACATCAGTTAAGGCAAAGGTGCACAGCTTGGAACAGTTTTCAGATCTGAAAGATGAAGTTGCCACAAATACCTCTGCATTATTTAGCAGCATTTGACTATAGCACCACACAAGATTGCTTCCTTACCTCAGATGTGGGCCTGGTGGGTCCTCCTTACTCAAAAAGTACCCTCTAGGCACAGCAGCCAGCCATCCACTGCAGCAGGAGCTGACATGCAAATGGAGTTTGCCTACTGCAGGCTGAATGCTCGTGCCTGTGACCCTGAGGATTCTAATGCCTATTCAAAAATAATTAATAATTATCAACTGAAGGAACCCACTGGCTTCTCACACCCAGGCTAAGTAATTGCTTTTCTCAACTTGGTGGCCATCTGCTTTGTTTCCATGGGCATCACGGGCATGAGTGTGAAATCAGCTTTGTGTGTCCAGCAGGAGGGATCTCTATCACTGCTGAGGGGGAAACCCAGCTCCAGAGAGCTTCTCCTAACCATCCATTTAAATAAGGAATACTTAAAGACCTTGGTGTATGTGATAGGAAGTAACACTTCTCTTCAGTTACTAGTCCACATTCTTCAAGCTAAATTTGGGCTCAGGTGACAGTGGGCATTACCACTGGTGATGCTAAGCCTTCAAATTATTCAAAAGGCAATGTTTTCTCCTTGACCAACCTTGAAATCAATTAAAAACCTCCAGAGGTTTTATGTTACATGTAGGCTGATCTACTTTGTTGGCTGCTGCTCAGAAACAGTCTTATCTTCTTTTCAGGCCCTGGGGCCCTCTTCTCTCTCTGCCCCCTTCCTAACATTCATTTGACATCTTCATTTGACAGGGATGAGTTAAATGTGCAGCAATCTACCTGATTTTGTTACTTTGGTATATCTGTCCATGACTTCCTGGGTGGCGCTGTCAAAGGAGTCAGGGGAAAATGAAGCTGGAGCGGGAGGGGCTGGACCATCCCCTTGGGTGACAGTGCACTCACCTGAATTTCTATATCCACAAGGTCTGTGCCTGTGTTTAGGGCAGGTACTTAGTCTGCTGTCATGACAAGAGAATGCAGGTGGCTACTGTGAGATGTCAGCCCCCCTAGACCCCCTGACCAGCCCTCCCTGTCTGCCACAGGAGTGCAGATGCCTGTCATTCATGCAGACCCTATGCACTGGCCACAGAAGTCACTTCTGTCTGAATCTTCAGCTAAACCCCACCTGATGTCTCTCTGCCTTCAGGGTCTGGTCCAAACAGCATTTTCTGATACGTCTGCAATATGCCTTGCTTGTTTTGAGGACACAAGATTAAGCCCCCACCCCAGAGGTCACAGCCATGTCCACTTATGAGCCTGAGTACTGCCACCCTGTTTTAGGAGGAGTCCTGCACCTACAGCATGCACTGCAGGAACCAGAACCAGGCACCTCAATGGTGTTTGACTCCATCACACATCTCAATACATAAAGCATCCTTGAAGGCATTCAAGTGGCACAGGACAGAAGAGCAGGTCAGTTGGAATTTGACTAATTTTTTTGGCTGAAGCACCAGAGAAGGCATCCCTGGAATCTTGTCTCCTTGGTGTGTGTGGTGGGTAGACCTTGGTCAGCAGCCAGACGCCCTCCCCATTTCTCACTCATTCCCTGTCCTCAGCAGAACAGGAGTGGAAAATGAGTTGAAAAAAGCTCACGGGTCGAGATAGATACAGAGAGATCACTTACCAATTACTGTCATGGGTGAAACAGACTTGACTTTGGGAAAATTAATTTAAATTATTGAGAGTTAAAACAGATTTGGAGGCCTGCCCAAGGTCTCCAGGGTGTCAGATATAAGCCCACAATCCCAGAATATCAAGGGGGCACTCGGGAGACATATTGCTGCTATGCCTTAATGACTGTGAAGGTACACCTGGAAAAGAGCCTGTGGGAATTTCCCATTTCTATGTTTCATGTCTTAAAAGTGCCTGTTTCTCCCCAGTGACTGTGGAGGGTGTCAAGGGTGCTTGGCTCCATTGTAGGTGACTACCAGAGATTTCAGCAGGAGCAGGCTCAAGCTCAGTGTCAATGCTTTTGTGATGTCCTGCTGCTGTAGCCAGTTTGAGCCATGGAATTAATGCTGGCTTAGTGAAGGAGTGCTATCTCCAGTCCTGTGTCTTGTCACCCCCTCCTCACCTCTGCCCTCTGAGCCAGGGAAAGGCAGACAGGAGAAGGTAGCTCTTTGTGAGCAAGAGGTTCTGTGGTCATACAGTCTCATCATGTGACAGAGGGCTGATGTCAGACTATGCTTGGCAAATAAATGGAATTTAACTGATAGGACTGCTGCATTAATTTCTGAAGTATGTTAGCAAAAATCTCAGTTATGATTATAAGAAACTAAAAGAAAAAACTAGGACATACACAGTGAAATAGCATCAATGGAGCATATGTTTGATCCAAGGGACTTAGCCCAGGAGCTAAGCCTTGGGCTCCCTTCTGCACTCAGCTGCACTTTGGGTGGTGTGTGCTCTTTTCTGATGGAGCTCAGCGACTTCCCTCATCTAATTTTAGGCATCTAAAAATTACAGGAGTCTAGACTACTGCCCCTTGCCCTTACAAGAAAAGGGGAGATCAGGAGATTCAGTGATGTGCCCGAACAGTCCCCACTGCTTGGCCAGGTCAGATGAGAAGCTCTCAGAATAAGTCTGTATCTTTCCACTAACCAGAGAATCCCTGTGAAATGATGGGCTCAGATTTTAATACTAAGTTGTATTTAATACTAAAACTCCACATTTTACAGCATGTAGGATGCCAGAACAGACAGATCCCAAACCCTGATGAGACTGTAGCTGCTTGCTGCTGAAAGCTGTTTGGGAACAGGAACAAGCAACTTTAGTTTCCTAGCATTTCAAGGTTGCCTTCCATTGGGGTGGCCCAAACTCCTGATCAGGCAATGAGGAGCATCAATCCACTCACAGAAGGGCACAAGCTCTGTTTCAGGAAACAGCATGAATTTGATGCCAAAATCCAGTGTGATGAACCGTCCTTCGGCTGTGACTACCTCCTGTTGGCCCTGCCAGGCGAGCCTTGGGACCTGCTGTGAGGGTGTTGGGGTATGTAACCCAGGCTTTTGAACTAGATGAGGAAGAACCAGGAAGAACCAGCTTATCAGATGGCCCTTTTTTTTTTTTTTTTTGACAGAGAGTTTCCCTCCCTGAGTTCAGTTATGACTAATTACTTCCCATGCAGGCCTTGCTGCTTTGCATCACTGGTGATTAGCCAGAAGGGAGGCTACCAGCTTTCCTTCTCAGCCCTTGTCCTTCAGCCACAACTTCAGCTCTAAATTTAACCAAGACAACCCTCTAAGTTCATTAGATGCATCGTGATTTTTACTACCAGACTTTAGAGGAATTGCCAGAAATGTTCACCTGTTTTCCTGACCATAGGAGATGTATGACAAATATAGCTTCCCAATTCAGTCTTGCATCAGTCTGATTTAAATTCCCTTCATTCTCGCAAACTCTTTGCCCACCACAAATCACACCGTGGCTTTTATGAAGCCCCAGTTAAAACTCAGACCCTGTGTGCATAAAAACTTGATTGGGTTCTGCCACTCTTGCTACATGGGCTTGAGAAAGCTGGAAGTTGGGGAAGAAAGGGGATTTTTGTTGGTTAAGGGGCATACAGGTAAGATAAAGTTTTCTACTTACCTTTTGAGACACAAAGCCAAATAGAGCCTCGTTTACATCTAAGAAGGTTTCATATTTCCTTGGTGAGTCATATTCTATATATATGTACCATAGCAATTAGATAAATAGTTAAGGAATTCATGATAAAACCCCAAAGCTTTGCCATGTACAGATTTTTGGATTATTGATTTGTACAAAATGTGAAATTATATAGTCCGCATAAGGAGCAGTTCTCCCTTTTGGAAAACGTCAATCAAATATTAGAACTCCAGTAGAAGTGGTACTTCTGGTGTAAGCATTTGTTCAAACACAGGAGGAAACATTCAGGCTTCAGTTTGTTTCATGAAACACTATTCTATGCCTGATTTCAGCAGAAGGATTTGAGATCTGCTTTTAGCTTGAAACCCCCATAGGAAGGAATTTCAAGGCTCTGTATGATTTTTTTTTCCCAGGACAGTCATTTCAGGGAGAAGAGAAATATGCATCATAGAAAATGTCAATAAAATCAACATTTTTAATTCCTGTTTTATGCACCTTTCCCTTGACATACAAATACATGTCCACAAACACAAGCTCCTGTCCTTTAGTAAGGCTGCTTTAACAAAGGGTAAGCCTTCGAGCACACACCCATAGAGCCTAAATCAATGTCTCAGCCAGAGCAGAAAGCTTGGGGGGCTGCTGATGCAAAAACATCAGCACAGCACAAACGTTTCCACTGATGAACAGAGCTTCACTTGCTTCACTAAAATTACACCCCTCCCTGCCCGTGAAGGACCAAGCTGGAAGAGCTCAGACCAGGCAGCGACAAGTAAAGGCTGGCTCTGTCACCCAAGCCTCCCTCCCACCCAGCATTAAAAGCTTTGGAGCTAAACCTCTAGAGGTGTTGCCAGAGAACGAGGATGGGCAAGACCAAAAGTAGCTCCTTCCCACTGCCTTTGCCAGCACAAAATACTTTTGTTGACCTGTGAAGACCTCTATGCTCTGAAGCATGAAATCCATAAGCAGAACCCTCTGAACATCACAAAACTTTTATTAGTGTTTATCAGTGATACAGATTACAGGAACCAAAGGCAATTAAATAACACTTAAGTTGACCACAGACTCAAGAAATACAAGTCACATTTGGCAAGGCAAACTTCTCAGTACACTGGGTTGCTTAGGTTATTATTACACCGTGAAAGAAGAATTTCCCTTACAAGATTCTACATATTCAGGATATTATTAATTATTAATGGTTATTACTGTGTCTTTCAGACAGCTCCTTTGGCAAGAATTCCCATTTTTAAGTATTTATTATATAAAAATATAACAAATTTTCATTATGTACAAACATTACATTACACAATGTACAGGTTAAAAACACTACAAAAAATCGCAGGCCATGGGTAAACCAAAAGCAAAAGAAAAAACCTCAATGTAGAAAACATGAAAAGAAATTTAAATACTGCACATTTCATAAAAATTACATTAACTACAAACAATTTTTTTTTTTGTTTGCAAATATCAAACAGTACTGATCTGATTGGAAATCTTTCCCAAACGACTTCATTTTTAAGGCACATCTTGCATATTTACACGTACGACACCGGATCTGGTCAATAACTTAAAGGCTCTCGGGAGTGACCTAGTTGTGTGTGCAGGGAGGGGTGCACTCGAGGGGGAGCACGCTGGGCTACGCCTTCTCAGTCGTCTCAGTCTGGGGGCCCAGGTACCTAGTCGAGGGGGCCGGGAAGAGGGGCACCCCGATCTCCTGAAGGTCAGGGAGCCGTGCAGGGCGCGGCGGGGAGAGCAGCGTGATCGTCCGGTCAAAGTCCCTGTGCAGCACCTTCTCATAGACGCTCTGAAGCCCAACTGTTTTGGGCAGCTGGGCTTGATAAAAGTTGTCCCTGCGAAGGGGATCCCTGGGCAAGGATGTGCTCTTGCAAAAGGTGGAGAGGGGGGCTGAAGGATGTGGAGAGGGGTGAGGGTTGGCTCGGCCACAGGAGGGGCTCCAGCAGCGGTCGGAGTGCCCCAGGATCTTGCATTCAGCTGTGCATGCCCACAGACCTAGAGAGAGATAGGGGAGGAGAAACCTGTCATTACTGCAGGAACAAATCCACACCGTTCACGATCCTCAGAGTTACCAGTCACAGGATGATTCACCGCACTGATGGTAGGAGTGGGGAGGCGATGCTTCACAGCACAACAAAAACTCGTGCTTGGTTAGGTAATGTTGTTTTGTTAGAGACACTCCTCGCAATTCTAACTTTAAGGGAACCTTTTTTTTGGGAAGAAAATCCAATCCTACAGCACTTAAGCACATGCTAATTTGTGCTGGGCTCTCAGCACAGAGAGGAGCCAACACCTAACAGCCTGCTACAAGGAGCTGGACAGTTTGAGCCATGCAGTGTCTGGCTTCCCCTTCCAGCTGCTCTGCCTGATCACTGTGCCCCACGGATGGGTCCCTTCATCCACCTTCCCATCCACCCACCTTTCTGTCTGAGGTCCAGTGGGGAGCAGGGGCAGAGCCCTTACCGTTCTGCATGTGCGTGATGAGATCTTTCTTCAGGGCATCTCCGCTGATATCTGAGTCACTGTCGTTAAAATCACTGTCGCCTTTGCCACTGTCTTTGCCACTGAACTTCTCTGCCTCCCGGCCAGAGATGGTGTTGAAGGAGTGTCCCTTCCAAATGGCCACGGGGGGAGCAGGCTCCTTGTTGTAGCTCGGAGTGGCAGCAAAACCCTGCTGGTGGGGAGGGAAATCAGAGGAGCCATGAGAGAGTGAAGCAGTGAAAAGTAAACCAACATTAACTGCACCTCTGCAATTCACATCGTCCAAGACACCCCCCACCCTTTGCCCCACTTCCCTGTGGTGGGACCTTACCTCCCCACTCTGTCCCCTCAGCCTCTTCTGACCCTCGTAGAGGCAAGTGCTGTCGCTGCCGCTCTCAGTGGTGGAGATCTCTTCAGCAGCTGGAGAGGGGTCGGGGCTGGTGAAAGAGGTTTTGCTGGGAAAAGTTCGTACCTCAAACATGTTCCCTCTCTGGCTGCCCTCCTCCTGATGGCCCTTCTCCAGGTGGGAGATGTCTATTTGGTCCTTCAAGGCAGTGTTGTTTTTGATGTTGTTCCCCTTCTTGCGCCTGTTGCAGGTGGTGGCGATGGTGATTATAGCCACCAGGAGGAGGGTGCAGCTGCCTGCCAGGACAATGATCACAATCAGAGGGATGTCCCACTGCAAAGCCTTTCCTTCCCAGGAGCTGGGCTTGGCTATGTCTTGGATACTGGACGGAGCAGTGGCGGTCACCAGGAAGTTGACTGTGGCAGTTGTGGCCAGGGGAGGTCTGCCATTGTCTGTCACAGTGAGAATGACCTTGAATAGCTGTCCCAGCTCTTCAGAGAGGTCACCCCTCAGCACAATGTCCCCAGTACTTGGGTTGATGGTGAAAAGGTCCTGCTGGGACTCTTCCAGGAAGGCAAAGGTGAGCTCGGCATTGGCCCCATCATCTGCATCTCGAGCTTTGATTTGGGCCACCAGGGAGTCACGGGAGGTCTTGCTGGACACACCAATTTCCACAGTCCCATTGGTGAGCACCGGGTGGATGATGACGGGAGGGTTGTCGTTCTGGTCCACCATTCTCACTTTGACAACCGTGCTGCTGGAGAGCTGCGGGGAGCCACCATCAGTGGCCTGGATCCTCAGGTCCAGCTGCTTGAGGATCTCGTAGTTGAATGTCCTGAGGGCATAGATGGCCCCAGTGGCGGGGTCCACCGAGACGTAGGTGGAGATGGGGGCCCCCATGACCTGCGTCTCCAGGAGCCGGTAGGTGACCTTACCATTGTGGCCAAGATCAGGGTCACGAGCCACCACTGTGGTGATATAGGCGCCCGGGGGGTTGTTCTCTGGTACAGCCACCTCGTAGAGGGGCTTGGCGAAGAGCGGCGCGTTGTCGTTCTCATCGCTCACCCGCACCGTGTACTGCCGGACGGTCTTGAAGGGCGGCGAGCCCAGGTCCTCAGCCACCACGGTGAGGTTGTACTCAGGGATGCGCTCGCGGTCCAGCGCCGCCGTGGTGACGATCATGTAGCTGTCCTCGTAGGCTCGCTGCAAGGCGAAGTGGTCGTGGCCACGGAGGCTGCAGCGCACCTGCCCGTTGGCGCCCGAGTCGCGGTCGGTGGCGCTGACGAGGGCCACGAAGCTCTCACTGGCCGCCGCCTCGCTGACGTAGGCCACGCCAGCGGCGCTGGCACCGCCACGGAGGGCGCTGATGCTGATGCGCGGAGCGTTGTCGTTGACGTCGGTGAGGCGCACGACGACGGTGCAGGTGGCAGCACGGGGGCTGGCGCCGCGGTCCTGGGCGCGCACGTCCAGCTCGTAGGTGCGGGTGCGCTCGTAGTCCACGGCGGCCTCCAGCGTGAGGTGGCCCGAGCGCGGGTCCAGGCGGAAGAGCCGCCGTGCCTCAGGGGGCACCTGGCTGCTGAAGGCATAGACCACCTCACCGTTGGGGCCCTCATCAGGGTCAGCGGCATCCAGATCGAGCAGCAGGGAGCCGGGTGGGGCATCCTCGGGCAACTCCACCGTGACTGAGCTCTGGGCAAAGGTTGGACTGTTGTCGTTGGCGTCGAGGACGCGGACGTGCACGGTGGCTGTGCCTGAGCGTGCTGGACTGCCACCATCCTTGGCCACCAGCTCCAGAGTGTAGGAGGGCTGGCGCTCGCGGTCCAGTTCCTGGAGCAGCACCAGGTCGGCACAGCGTGCCCCATCCGCCCGTGTCTGTGCCTCCACACCGAAGTGGCTGTTGAGGGAGACCTGGAAGCTCTGGATGGAGTTGGAGCCCACGTCCTCATCCACAACCACCTCCAGCGGGAGGCGGGTGCCGGGTGCAGCGCTCTCAGACACCTCCAGCGCCATCTGGGCATGGGGGAAGCGCGGTGCATTGTCATTGATGTCACGCACCTCCAGCTCCACGTGCACCAGGCGGTAGCGCTCCCGCCAGCAGCTCACCACGTCGAAGGCCAGGATGCACTGGGGGGCTTGGCCACACAGCCGCTCCCGGTCCAGCCCCGCTTCACCGATGCTCAGCTGCCCGTCCTCCTCCCGCACCCGCACCAGCGAACTGTTGCTGAACTGCCGCATCAGGCGAAAGCTCATCTCCCCCGGCGCCTTCACCGGCATCTCGTCGGCCAGAGTACCGATCACCGTGCCCGGCGCGCCCTCCTCGTCGGTGCGATCCCTCACCGTCTTGCAGCGGGACAGGGCCAGCAGGCAGGCGGCGGCCAGCAGCCGCAGGGGGCTCATGGCAGCGGCGCGGAGCAGGTGGGCTGTGCGCGGGCCGGGCGGGACGCACCGGGATGGCTCCGCCGCCGTCTGCGCCCCCCGCGCCGCCGC
>VXBQ01006195.1:2960836-3017133 GCA_013400175.1 Phainopepla nitens | reverse complement strand
CCTCTCCTCTCCTCTCCTCTCCCCATGTCTCAGGGAACCCAAGAGATGCATTTTAAAGGAAGAGAGTGACAAACAGAACGCGGTCCGGTCCCGTCCCGCGCTGGTTTCCTTTGAGAACGCGGGGTAAAGGAGCTCAGCTCGGCGCACGGAGCTGTAGCTGTAGCACCCCGGGGCTCCGTCCCGGGCTGCGTGCGGGGTGCGCGGGGCGCTGCGCGGGGCGGCACGCGAGCGGGGGGCGGCGGGCTGCCCGCAGCGCCGGCTTATGGAAATGGGATTTAAATCGCGCCTCGGCCCCGGCTGCGGGGGCGCGGGGAGGGGGGCACCCTCCGCCTCTAACAAAAGCTCCCTGAACGCGCGGCTTCCATACGAACAAACCTCCGCGGAGCTCTTTTCTCCTGCCCGCGGGAGCTCCGCAGGCGGCCGCCCGGCGGGGCGGGGAGCGCTCGGGCCGGGCGGCCCAAAGCCGGGCCCGGGTCCGCACCGGCCAGAGGTCCGAGGTGTAGAGACTGGGACCGCGCTGCCTGGGAACGGGGCCGCTGGTCGGGAGCGGGCAGCGGGCAGCGGGGCGGCCCCTCGTGTGTAACAGGATTATCTTTGCCATTTCAAGTTCCATACAGCATGTAATTTATTTTTAATTAGGATTAGATCGAGCAGGGAAAGAGACCAGACCTTTCCCCCCACCTCTCCCTCCCCGCAAAGGCATGGCTATTCCACGAGGAGCTCTTATTCTTTACAAAAAAGCCAATCGATCAATAAACTAGGACCTGTGTTCACCTCCCACGCACTTTGCAGGAGAAAAGGGTGAAAAGGGCTGTATTTTCAATGTGTGCTCAAGTATCTGAATCAGAAGGGGAGGCTTGGAAATCTTTCCCCTTTCCCATCCACCCGGTCCCACTCTCACATGCTTCCTATCCAAACCCATTTTTAAGAGGGACACAGTAGGGTCTTGCTCCCCATGCCATTTTCTTTTATTTTTGGGATTTTTTTTTGTTTTGTTTTTGTTTTAGAGTTCAAATGCACTTTCTGCCTGCTTGGGTTATCCTTTTCCTGCTGTCATGATTTTGATTTTAAAAAAACCCCAACGTATCAGTCTTCCTGCCTGCTCCCCAATAGAGTCCACCACAGAAATGTTCTGAAAGGCTAGCGAAGAATCCTGTTTTACAGCTTAAAATAAACATACGGATCAGCTGCATTAAAAGCACTTCTTTGAAATATTGTGGTTAAACAGCCCAGATTGGTTGATTGCTCCATGCGGGGACATATGTTCTTGCAAACTGTGCGTATTGTTACTAATGGGGATTCTCACACCACAGCCTTTGCTTTGAATCTGAGGCACTGGTGGTTTCTCTGGAGCTGTTGCAAGGTTGTTTTAATAATTTACCAGCTCTCTCGCACTTAGTGTTGTTGCGGAGACTCAGAGCGTGCAAAGAAGGAGGTGTTTTGCGGTGTCCAGAGGTCTGAGCTCTGCCGCCAAGCTCTTTCTGTACCTCTTTAGACACAGAAATCAAAGCTGTTCCGAGAGATGGGTGCCAGGCAAAGGAAAAAGCAAGGCTTCCCCACGCACCTCTGTGAACCTGGGTTCTTGGGTAACGCGTTGCTCCCGAGGAGGGGCAGCACTCCTAGACCACCTGCCTGTTGCCAATATCAGTAAAGTAAGTCATTGCCAGCAAATCACTCCAGGTTTCTCTTTTTCAGCTTTAAACTTACTTCTTTTTTCCCCCAATCCAGCCCTTGGAAATAAAGTTTGTGGGTGCTTTTCCCTCTCCCCAGGTAGTTATTGCCTTACAAGGGGTGGCAAAACCCCCGGGGATCTCATCCTGTTCTTCACTCCTCCAGCTGAGCAATGACACTTAACTGCTTTTTCCCACCACTTACAGAACACTAGGTTCACATATGTCTCAAGGTGTCAAGCGTTCCCAGTGCAACAGGGTAAGACTTCCCTTCTCTCAACAGGTGCCAGGGATCCTGCCCACGGATCTCTGTTCATGGAGATCAGCTACAAGGTCTTATGTTTTAGAGGTGTGAGAGAAGCTAAGGCTCCCACTGAATTCCCATCTAGTATCTCAGGACCCCATGTACCTTGAGGGAGAGCATGCAGCTTCATGCAAGCACGGGGCATGTCACACATGATAGATGCTGCACCGTTCCCAGGCGATCTTAAGGGCCTTGGCTGTGAAAGTGCCCCTCTCTGGCCTTCTCAGCATAGGCCGTATGGTGAGTGCACACCCTGGGAGTGGGGTGGGATCCCCTTGTAGCACAAGCCCTAGGGTGGTGTGACTGCCTCTAAGGAGAAGCCAGGCTACCTGGGCATGGTCTTCAGCTGCTCCTGCTCACGCACATACCAGAGGGTCTGTTTGACCCTCTCTCCAGACATGAAATTGAGGTGCAACATGTCCCTCCACCCCTTGTCTCTTAGCCTGCAGAGTGGTGGCATGGCCCTCCCTCCCTGGAAACTCATCTCCATGCTCAGGCCCTGTCTCTTTCTTCTTGGGCATCCCCACAGCTTGGCTGCCTTGGAGTGATCTACAAAAACAAAGGAATTCCTTCTGCTTCAGGGCCTAAACAATCCCCCCTGTTTAATCATTTCTGCTGAAACTAAGGAAGTGTGGGTTAACCTGTCAAGCTCCACAAGCCTGGGCTGACCAAAACCCCTGGAAAACAAAAGAGTGGAACGAAGCGGCGAAGGGTTTTGTCGCTCTCTGACTGTTTGTGTTGGAGGGTGGCATGTGGCATTGTGCTTCTGTCTCCGGCCACGCGGGCTATAGACGACGCGGCTGCAAACCTTCCCGTGAGCTGCGGGTTGGTACCGGGGTTATAAATCATTCTGAGCATTTGTTTATTTGCTTCAAATGCTTCCCTGCCTGCATCTCCCCTCTGTGAAATGTGGGTTAGAAGAAGGAGTTTGTTTTGCAGAAGAAAGAAATGGTGTGCCCGTACCCCTCACCCGGCAACCAGTTTTGATTCCACAGGGAATTTATTTTTTAATTGGATTAATTTCTAGCCTCTCCCGGAGTAGCAGCTGGGGTCTTTGATTCAAGAGGTTAAAACAAAGGGGCATGAAACAAAAGACCAGTTTTCTGCATTCCCCACACAGCGTGGGCCTCGTGCAAGCTGCCTGGAGGTATCCTTGGGGCAGTGCATTCCTAAAGGTCTCCCGATGTTGTCCACAGCCAGGATCTACTGCAGGTTTTTGAGGGTGTTTCCTGGTCTGTCTTGCCTGCAAGGTATCTGAATTTGAGGTTTTGCCTCCTTACCCAGCTTATGTTCCCATATAACCTTACTCCTTGGTGCCCTTTTCCTTTGCCACGCTTCTGCCCACCCTCCCGCAGCCCAACCCTTTTCCAGCTCTCTTTACCCTCTACGTTTTCTGCCCCAGAAGAGATAAATGAGGCTTTTAAGCTGTTAAACCAGGGGGGAAGTTCTCATGTTCAGTTCTCAACTTTCTCATCTGGAGCAAGGCTCAGCCCTACCACGGTCTGGGATATTTAGGTATTCAATTGTCATTGAATGCTGTGGAAGTTGGACATATTTTAGCTCGACTGAGGGATTGAGGCTCTCTCGGGTTCAACCCCTCATGTCTACATACTGTGGGTACATTGGGCAGGTGACAGCCCAAGTCCTGTTGTTTGCCCACTCCAAGGACTGTTAGGAAATCAAAGATGCCCTTAGAAGTAACTACCTTTATTATGCACATCCCTTCCTGCTATTTTGCCTTGGTGCCTTTGGTTTTAGGGAGTGCAAGTAGCAGAGTGGTTATTCATGTCTGTCCCCAGTCTGGACCTTTAGGAGAAGTGCTCGCCTTCTCCATAGCTTGAGTGATCAGATCACTGGGATATTAAAGAGGGGAGTTGAACAGCTTCTCTCCCTGGCTGTTGTGAGTTGGTGCTCCTGCTCTACGACTGCTGCCGCATGCCTGGCTGGGATGTCTTTCATAGCACTTTGAAGGTGTCTGGACTGATATATTTGGCTTTCCTCCAGCAGCTCCTTGTTTCCTCCTGGGTCTCATTCACACTCTCCTCCTTGAAGGACTGTTTGGAATTTTAGACTCTTACAAATGATGAATGGGTGGAAGAAATACACCTCTTAACTCCCAGAAAGATGTGCAGTCCTCTGTGAATACTTATGTCTGGTGGTTGTGATGGGCTCCACTGATTTCTCTGAGAAACAGCTCCCTGGCTATTTGGTGTGCAAAGTCCCTTTCTGCATGTCCTTCTGCTGCCCTTGCCCAGCCAGTGTCACCCACCCAGTGCCACACTAAACAAGTATGGCCTGGTCAGTCTTTAGGAGTCTGAAATCCTTCCCAGTAAGATCATATTCTTATATAAGCACAAGGATAGTTACATACATGCCAATATATTTTTACTATGCCCGTAAAAATAGCCTTCCCATTTCTCTGCTGTCTGTATGTTTTCAGTATTACCCTGCATGCATGATTTCTCACCCCCTCACTGATACATCTGCGGCACAGGAGAGAACATTGAGAAGCAATCCTCGTTGAGGTCCTGGAAACAGAGAAGTTGCATTAGCGTGATGCCATGCTGGAGCTAATTAGCCCAATATCGCAGCGGGGTTAATGGGCTTGGGCACAGTGCCACAGCTTCTGATTCCTAGGCTGAGGGAGCCTGCAGGTTCTAGCCCTGGTCTGCTCCCAGCTGTTTCCCGGAGGATTACAGTGAGAGGCAGCATGGGGGAAGAACGCGACAGAGAATCAGGGACTCAGACATGTGCCATGAGTCCCTTCTTCCATCTCGCCTCTCCTTCTCCCCCCTGCTTCCCCCCTTGTCCTCCATCTTAATCACGCCTCAGCTTGCAAAGTCAGAGCCCCCAGCTGTGAAGGGCTAAGTCTCTTCTTCTCCCAAGCTCCTGAGCGGCAGCAGGCTGTGAGCAAGAGTGTGCCTCGTGTCACTTCTGTTGAAGAGGCTGTGAGAGCAGGGCAAGAGCTCAGACGCAGGCGGCTGCCGCGCTTGGCCGCCTGCCAGGGCAGGAGCACACTCTGCGAGCATCCTCCCTCAGCCGGCTGCTCCCAGGGCCGGGAGTCTGCCCAGCACAGGGTTTTATTCTGGCAGAGTGAGGAGCACCCCGCAGCTGAAGGATGTGGGGGGAGTGGTGGTGAGTTCCATCAGGCTGCTCTCCTTCATCCTGGTTTTGGGGATCATCTCTCTTTCCAATGTGCAGGAGGGCTCGGTATTAAATGTTCCTCTCTGCCCCCACCCTTAATGTGTTGGGTGAGGGATTTTATCTTTGATGTCTGCCAGGGTGTTGCTGCATGCCGCCAGCTCCAGGCAGAGCGGGGCAGGAAAACAGCACAAAGCTGTACAGAAGAGGATGGAGAGCAAACGCGTCCCATTACAAGAGAGATGGAAAGGCTTTAGGTACTCTTACTGAGCTGACAAGAAGCAAACTTTTCAGAAGCTTGGCAAATCTGGTTCTTAAATCATTTGGGTGCTCTTGAGCATTTCATCCATGATTTTTGCTTTAAGGTTTTCTCCTACTGCATTCTTCTGCATTTAATGAGTTTGGGGTGTTGCTCAGGATTAGATCAGACTGCTTTTTGAGACCACTGGTAGACTTTTTTTTTTACTGTATCTGCCATTCTTTGACCTCTGCAGCACCTCCAGACCTATGAAACATTCCTGTACTCACTGTTCTTCTTCTTTCATGTATGGCATTTGCTCATTCCCTGCATACACTTCACTGAAGGGGTCTGGCTCAGGAGGCAGAATGTTGGCCTGGGGTGATGTGATCTGGGACTGGAGCTGGTGACAGAGTGGGGAGGAGCAGAGCTGTTTCTGTGGCTGAAGTCTGCGTATATACCACAGCCCTGAAGGGCATGTTTGCCCATCTTTAGGAGTTATCCAGTCAGTCCCAAACATCACCTGTCCCTCCTGCACCTGTAAATGTGCATCACAGAAGGACAAGGTTTGGAAACCACCACTGCAGTCTCTATGGCTACATCTACAACACTGAATAGAATGCTCCATTCTGTGGCTCTGCTTAGTACACTTCTGCATACATAGTCTATGGAGATACAGCCCTTTTACAATTTGTGGGGAATTATCTGTTTGCCTTCTCAATTTAGCCATTTGGCGCCTTCACTTATTTAACTCACTTTAAAATAAGGCGCACATTGCTATCCTGTGTCTGTGGTTTTTGCATCTGGAAATACAGACACCATCACATATTTCACACGTGATCCCCAGGAAGAGCAATCATCTGCCCCCAAAGTCTGCACAATTCTGTTCTGAAAAGTTAAATAAATTGTTATTGCTTCTTAAGTGCCATAATAAATGTATGGAATGATCTGACATAAAAGCTGGAGGCTTAGAGAGTAGGTGCTAAAGAAATGCATCAAATTAGACCAAAAAAGAGGCATAAAATCTATGTTATACCAAAAGATAAGAGCTGGCGGCTTAAGCAACTTTTCTGTTTGCTGCTGTATAATATCAAATTCATTTTTCTGCCTAAAAGAATTTGCATCTTTGCAGTGAGAAGATCTGAAGGCTTTGTTTTTCCAGAGAGGTACGTGGTGGTGAGGGAAGAGTAGGAAATGATGCAATCAGGCACGGTTTGTGAGCGAAGGGTCACAGATGGGTAAAGCCTTGCCGAAGATAAAACTGACAAACAAGCAGCTGGAGATGCTCTTGGAGCATCCCGAAATTTAGAACTGAAGAGGTTTGAGTTTGCCTCAGCAACATTATGTATGTATATGCATGTGTTATATATTATAATGAATATGATAATTACAGGAGATAATTTATAATATATGTGTATTATATATGAGTGCCTCCTCAGTAGGCTAAAACAATGCCATGAGAGTGTAAAGAAATGTGAAATCTAATTACTGTAGCTGTGTAAGTGAAGTAATGAGGAGCTTGAGAGTGTGACTGATATGCAATTAGATACTAAACTAATGAGCAAGCTGTCTACAGTCCATCAAAAGAGTGAGGGAGGCTTGTGCAAGACACCCCTGGCATTGCAAAGAGGACAACATACCACATCCAAATGCAGCTCACTAATGACTGGAGATTGTGTGCTCAGCTTAGGGATAAAGCCATTAACCAGTCAAAAAGCCTATGGCAGACCTGCAGGAGATAAGGACAGTAAAAAAATACAAAATATATAGAACTGCAAATATATATTGGAGAGCTGTAGCTTGGATTGAAGGTTCTGGATTAGTGACTCCCCAGAATTTAGTTTGCTGTGCTATCTTACCCCAGATAAAACAGTCAGGGTGAGAAATTGGTGTCAGGTTGGGTTGTGTGGGGGGCAATTAAAGTCTTGCCTTGGGAAAACCGGGCTGGGAAGGGGCAGCAGAGAGCCAAGCAAAGGTAGTGGAGGCAGAGACAGCAGACACTGTTGGTGAAAGGCACTCAGGGCTTGCTATGTCCTGTAATAACCATACTTACACTGGATAGATGTCTGTCTACAGGAGCTTATTCTTCAACATGTATTAACTGTTACAAGCTGAAATTTTCCATCCTGGGTCTTGACTTCAGGCTGTTAGCTCTTTCTAAGAGAAAGTTTCAGCTGAAGCAGGTTAGTTATCTCTAGAACAGAAACTAGGGTAAATTTATCCCAGATATTTTTATGGTTGTTTTGCCTGTGGGATAAATATCCAGGATCTCAATTTTTTATTTTTTTCCTAAGTCATGGAGTTCTCATGGTTTCATTTGAGGACTTGACATTTTGCAAGAAGATGCAGGCAGGTGACTTGTCCCATTTTGGTAAGCATTCAACCAAACTGGACTACACATTTTAAATGGTGCAGCCTGTAGGAGTTAAGTAGAGTAGAGATTAAGCAGGAAACCTTCCTCTCTTTTTTCCTGGTCTGCTACAAGCTCGAATCTCTATTCTGCCTACTTGAGAGACAGAGCCAACTATTTGTCTGGTACCAGGAAAGAGCCATCAAAACCCTCTAGCAAAACATCCTTAATGCTCTTGATTTCTAGAATGGTTTGCCATGATAGCCTAATGCTAGTCTTGGCTCTGTGCTTCCTCAAGCCTGTCTGGTCTGTATGACGGATCCAGGGTTTGCAGCTCTGGGGACAACTGCGGGAGAGCTGGTGGTGAAGTTATGCTTTTCCAGGATCTGTACCTTAAAGTCCAAGGAGATGTGAATAAAGCACCATGGATTTTGCAATGTCAGGCCCTACAGAGGGAGAGGAAAGCTAGCCTCGGTGTTTCAGCTTAGGTGTGCAAAATCAGCAGATATTAATCTACTAACTTGCAGCTCTGTGTCAGCTCACCAGCTGTAATGCGGAGTTAACGATACACCTTCCTTCCACAGGTTCATTATGGAAATAAGATAATTAACATCTGTGAATCACTCTAATTTAAGAGCAGGGAAGGCCAAAGAAAAGTCTATGAGTAAATTATTGCTTCCATCCTAAGCAGGGCTTGAGTGATGTGAGGAAATTATGACCAAGGAGCAAGGACCCAGAAGATGCCACTGAAGCTCTTGGGTCTGCCGAGCAGAGTAGGAGAATGGTGGAGAAGTGACACTTCTCTGGGCAAATAAGGATTGCATCACAATGTGACTGATGCTGCAAAGACCACCTTAGGCCCCATATTTCCTAGTTTAAGTGCCTGACTTTGCAGTCTTACCAATGTACTTCCACCACAGTTCTCTTGGGTGTCATAGCCATAGAAATATGTAGGTCTGTGGAGGGAAAACCTTGTCCTGTTTGCCCTGTAATGACACAAGATGGCATGATGGAGGTTTAGATCAATGGTTGCTCATTAAGCTACAAACTTTGGCTGCCCAGGTGGTGACTTCTTTTGTTACTGTCTTCCAGGCACACAGTGACCTTCTTGGTCTCCTTTTCCCTGCAGCTGTAAATCTTCTTTGCTCTTCCTGCCTTGAGGAAGAAACCTCTGCATGGGACTTTCTTGTTTTGCTGCCTTGGGAATGTGGCTTTAAAGAATAAATAGCAGCAAAGCTTTGTTTGGAGGCTGCAGCTTTTTGAGGAAGAAAAGAGGCTTCCAAGGTGGTCAAAGGCTGAAGACGCAGGTGAGCCTTAAAGCAGAGATGTGTAGAACTCATTTTGGGCAGCCAGAAATGATGCACAGGCACAGTTTGATTAAGGTGTATCTTGTGAGTTTGAAGGTTCAGGTCTTGGACTCTGTGTGTGTTCTTGGGGAAGACATCTCCTTGTGTTGCCATTAAAATAGCACTCCACAGAGGGCAATGGGTTCAGTCTGTAGCTAGGTCCTTTTGAAATACTGAAATGAAACAAATCAAAGCTATTGATTTTATTTTTCTAAAATCCTTCCAGACACCTAAAATCTCAGTGAAGTCTTTATGGATGGGAATTTCCTCCAGGCTGACTCTTTTGGAGAAGAAGTGGGCAGGGAAAGGGAGCTGTGGGGTTTCATCTGGTGGGGGAAGCTGGAAGCTGGAGGTGTGCTCCTATTGGGATGTCAGGCCTGTCATCAGTGCAGCAGATACAAATGGCAGGGATGCAGACAGGTAGGGCTCTCTGTATGGAGAGGACATAGGAGGGAGATGGGGTGATGGGAAGATTTGGGCTGTGAGCAAAAGTGGGAGAGGGAGAACCAGGTGGGTGGTAAAAGGACTTGGTGGGATTATTTGAAAAGGGGGAAATATAGGTATACCCTGGAGGGAGAAAAGGGAGCTGTGAGATAGCAAGTCTATGGTGCAGGGCTGGGGAGTGTTATGGGTTTTGGGGAAGCCTGGGGAACTCAGGTCTTGATGGGGAAAGTGATGGGAGAGGTATGGTGAGAATGTTGGCTTTGGGGACAGCAGCTGGAAGTAGCTGGAGAATTTGAGCTCTGAGATGGTTCAAGAGGTCTGGGACCACAAATGCTGGGTATAGGCACTTCATGGGAAGCTGAGGAATCTAGACAGGGAAGGGCTGAGGAAAAGTCCTTGTATTTGGGGAAGCAGCAAGAGCATGTGTAGGGCTGAGGTTTTCTGGAAGATGGGGGATTTTAGGATGGTCACCAATAGGCATCATCCTGTCCTGGGGTGCAGGCAAAGGCCTGATCTGATGCTTGCTCCCAGAAGGCTATCATGTCTTCTTGCTATCATAAATATGGTAATCCTAAGCATGCTGGGAGCTTCATCCATGCCTGCATCAGGCAGCTGGACTCTCACATTAGATATATCACTGCACAAAGCAACTGCCACCGAGTGGGGAGCAGACAGGTCTGGATGTGTTCATCCTTCGAGCAAGTCACCAGGTGATCCTATTAATATAATAAATTCTCGCCCCCTCCCTCTGCTCCCCCTTCTGTGGCTTGTCCCACTTTCTTTCAACCTCCTGTTGAGACAGTGAACTCCTGTCTTTCCAGTCACTCTGCAGCATGTCTGGCTTGCTCTCAGAGGGTAACCCTGGAAAAAACCAGTAGATATCCTAATTAACAGATGTGTATCACAGCACAAAGCATTTCACAGAGAGTGCTCCCATGCTGCAGAATGTGTTGTTTAAGGGCATGGAGTCAGGTCATGGGGGATGGTTGTCGGGTGGCTCTCAAAATGCATTTAGAGCTGCACATGGGCAAGCTGGAACCGTGCATAGCATGCTGGCTGCCATCCTGTGCTGAAGCACCATGTCTGACCTAAGGATGTTGGCACTATAAGCTGTCCTCATGGCCTGCCTATTTCAATTTACAATATTTCACCTGAAATCCCTCTCTAATCATAAACAGATCAGGAATTACTTATTACAGAGTGCCATAGGTGTACATGGTGCTTTACAAACACATGAGGAGACAGATTGCTGCCCTGAAGAACTCACAATTGGATTTAGACAAATACAATAAGAAAGGAAGAAACTATCGGGGTTGAAACTTTAAGCAGACAAATAAATGCCTGTATACAATTGCATCAGTTGCAGTCCATGGAAGTATTCTCTTTTTTTTGATTCAAGTGTTCAGCTGTGTCACATCTACTGCTGAAGATGACAGACTGCTAGTTCCTTAGGTAGAAAATGCTTATATTTTAATGCTTGTTATGTCATGATTTATTAAATCAATTTAAATGTGAAAATCAACTGAAAGGACAAACTTATGTTTAAGGATGACCTGCAGCATCTAAAATGGAGACACTGACCAAACTAATAGAAGCAAAGTCAGATTTTGTTTAGTTCAGATAATTTATGCCCAAGTTGTAATGCTGATGTAATTTGTGTTGCATTTAGTGCTTTGTTTCCTATGAAATTTGACTGTGCAACAGCGTGATATGAGTAATATTTTAAGACAGTATTTTTATAGATGAGGCTTGTATCTAATATATGCAGAGCTTTTACTGGTCTTTCTTGTGAAAAGAAGAAAAGAAGGAAGAAGGAAAGAAGAAAGTGAAAAGCACAGGGCAATAGCTTTGTAGGATTGCATCCTTTAAATCTGGGATAATATTTTGCTTAGTTCAATTTTTTTGTGTATTTTCCTTAAAAAAAAAAAGGTAAATATATTTTGAAAATCATGGGCTGACTAACTAGCTGTAATCTCCAGAGCAGCTGTGAGGTAACCCTCCTGTCCTCTGCACCATGCCTCTTTTTTCAGATTTTTGTTTATCTCTCAGTGAAGAAGTCCAGCCCCTGTGCTACAAATCAGCTGGAAAAGATCCTGCTCGTGTGCTGTGAAAAAGTGCTGCTGAAGTACACCCTGTATGGTGAAGGGAATGGTCCTGAAAGGCAGCATGTAGATTTATAAAGTATGACAGCAGAAAGAAGAGGTGTTGGTTATTTTTTTATGGGCAGCCATTAAAAAACAAAATAAAAGAAAAGCCCTTATTTACCAAATCTGAGACAACAGTCATATAATGGGTTTCTTGAACTCAAGGTGAATCAAAGGAAAACTGTGTCCAGGAGGACAGAGATGCTCAGCCAGTACCACTATGGCATGGCCACATGACATACCCAGCGGCAGGGACAGGGCTGTGAGTACAGCTGCCCGCAGACTCTGCCAAGGAGCCAGATGATGCTGGAAGAATATCTTTCACAGCTCTGGATCTGGCTATTCCTGGCTTGTTCTCTGGCTGCGGGAGCTGGAGCTCATTGCTGGGCAGATAAACAGAGAGACTAATAAAGAAGATGAGGAGCTGTTGATCACTCGAGCAAATCGGAGATGAGCTGTTAAGCAGAGGAGCGTGGCGATCCCCGTGAAAAATCACCTGGTGGCTGACACTTGGTCCAGGATGAAAGTGCCTTGGAATAAAACTCTCCTCTCCTCTCCCTGCAAGCAGTCCCTCTCCCCAAATGATTAAATCCTGTGCATAATTACAAAAGTGTAAAAAGCTCTACCTCTTTCATACACTGATTTTTTTTTTTCTAATTCCCATAATTGGCAAGCGGGTGTACATGGGGGAAAAAAGGGGAGAAAGCTTTGATTTTTTTTTTCAAGCTAAAAACGTGCAAGCCCTGTGTGGGTTAGGTCCTTTAGATATTTAAAAAGATTGAAGCAACTTCAAAGGAGACGTTCTGTTCTATCAGGTTAAGTATATTTTAATATTAGAGAGCCTTTTCTTCAAGAACAGAGATCTGTTCTCTTGAGGAAATAAAACATTCTGAAAGATTTTATCCAGAATGGTTTTTCATTGTTTTTAAAGAGACAACACAGGATTTCAAGCATGCTGAAGCTGCTAAATGTCCCAATTTCTGCTTATCGGTGTTGACTGCTCTCTGTTATCAGGTTGATTGTTGATAGTTATGTAAATCAAATTTTTTTATCAACAGACTGCTGGGGTTTTTTTTGAAACAAGAAAGGAGAAGCATTTGGCAATAATGTTTTTATTTACTTGTTATGAAAAATAGCATTTTGTGGCTGAACAGGGTGCAGAGTGCCAGCCCTTCAGTTCGGAGACACAAGGGAGTTTTCCTAAGTAGGATTTGCTGAATTGCCTGCATATGGCTGAGAATATGATGAATTACCAGAAGGCAGAACTATTCTCTCTCAAATGCAGGTGTCTGGTTGAGCTACCTCTCCTGCCCTGCCTGGTGCCTGGATTAAGTGCATTTCTCATGAGTACTTTAAAAACAAACATGAAATGTGTGCTGGACAAATGGGAAGGTGAAGATTTAACAGAAGAAGGATGAAAAGTCTTTGGAGGAGGGTCACTGCGACGGCTTGAAGCAGTGGCGTGGAGTGTAAGACATTGTGAGGTCATATGGGGATGGAGATGCAGAGGTTCAGGGCAAAAGCAATGCAAAGTGTGGGCCCCATGGTCCCACAGCTTGTGATCCTCATGGAACTGCCCTTCCAGACCCACTGGCAAGAGGTGGTGCACGTGGCAAAGATCTTCTCCAAACCCTGAGGGACATGGTTCCGATGGGGATGTGTGACTCTGCAGAGCAGTATCCCAGGTGGCATCTGCTGTGGCACATTCAGGCTGTGATACAGATAATTTGATCTGTTTTTTTCAGGAGAGGAAAAGGTAGAGGCCCTATTTCCATCTCCTGCTGTCAACCTTGGCTTTGGCAGCAAAGCCTCTGTGTGGGTTTTGTAGCCAGCTGGTTTAACATCTGGGCAAGAAGTCTGTAGGGAAGTACTGCCTCTTACCCTCTTTCCTCTCTTTTTATTGTAATCCAGATAATGAAAGCAACGAGTGGCTGATCTGCCCCTTGTGAACCCCGAGGAGATCCAGCTGCCAGCTTCTGAACATTCTTGTTATTTTAGATTAACCTCCTGGCCTGTGTGCCTTTTGGGGGGGTCGACACCAGAAATAAGGCAGTGAGACAGTTCAATGCTTGAGCAGAGTTGTTTCTTCCCTTCTGGTTCAACAGAATGAAGAATCAGAATGAGAATCCTTCAACATAATTTAGCTGGGATGCTTTAGTCTGCGAATAGTCTGGAGAAAGGCTCCTTGCCAGGTTCTCCTAGTGTGCAGAGCCAAGGACCAGAAGTATGCAGCAGAGGACTGTTCCACAGGTTTTCCTCTGTCCCATCACCATGAATGGTAGGGTGGGGAGGAGGCTCTGTGTTTGGTGAAGGTGCTCCTGAGAATAGCTATCCAGGGGACATGGGATGGTGGAAGGGGTGACTGTTCTCCCCTGGATGTCCTCCCTCAGTCTGTGTGAAGGCAAGCTGACTCAGGACGTTCTCTTGCTGGGATCAACACAGCCAGAGGACAGAGCATCCTGTCTTGTTAGATCCTGTCATTACTAACAGTGGTTAAACATGTGTTTTCATGTATAACGTAGTGCATCTGGCCTCAGTTTATCCCGACTCCTGTAGCTCAAATAAGGTCATGTCCCCAGTGTGTATTAGTCACTCTGAAAATTCCCTCTATATTTGAGGGAATAGAGCCTCCTTGTCCTTCAGATCATCGTCAGGGGCATTTTAATTTTACTACTGGGGTAATTTTAGGCTAGAGTGATCCTGAATGAAATCTTGATGAGGCAAAGTAAAGAAGGAAAAATATGGCAATCTCAGAGCTTCTGCAGTGCTCATGTGTGCCTTATGATCTCTGCATGAAGTCTTAATGGTGCACAGCAATGAGCAGAGTACATATGCTCGATAAAACAGATGCTAGACATGTTTCCTTAAATAGACTTTTGCTAATTCAGCTCAGCTTTGGCTCTCTGCTTGCTCTGGGTGTCCAGTCTGTAATTCCCCTGATAAAGAACTTGCTGGGGCTGCTACAGCTTGTCACAGAACTGTGACCAGGGAATTAGCTTCCCTCAGAAGCAGCAAAAAAGGAAGATGCCCCAAAAGTAGACTATCCATAAGTGACCATAGATAGCCTTAAGCCATAGTTTTCATCTAAAGGGATTTGTTTGGCTTCATTCACAAACTGGATCTGTGCTGCAAAGGAAAGTTAACATTTCAATGGCAAAACTGTCTCTTTTTGCTGCTTACTTCTTAGCAGGGACATCCAGGTAGTACCAAATTTATCCCATTCTTTCCTGGATACCAGGTTATCCTACAGAAGATGTATTGGAAAGTCTGGTGATGCAGACACTGAATTAGCTGCACAAAATTTATGGTTCATTCTGTTCTTGAAGTGGTCTGATATATAAAATATGCAAAATGATTTAAAAAGTCAGATAAATAACTCTGTGTGTGCTCTCATTATTCATCCTCATGTTTAATTTAGAAACATCCTTCATTTTTGTAATGGATGTGACACTGAATGCTACAGAATTTCCAGCCCAGGGCACTGCAGTACCCAAAAGCCAGAGGCAAGATCTGGAAGAAGTGCTCCAATCCCACGTGGCTGGTCTGCTGCCCATATTTCACTTGCCAAGCTGAAGCTCTCAAACATGGCTATGGGCTTGGCTTCTCAGAGGGATTTCCATGGCTTGCAGGGCTGACCAGACCTGCGAGCTGGGAATGGGTGGCTAAGGGCTGCAGAGTTCAAAACCCTCCCAAGCCTGCAGCCCCAAATGCCCACCTCCTGGCTGCAGTAAAGGAGCAGGTCTCACCTCATTGACCTTTTCAAACAACAATTTTTATTTTTCTTAAAGGAAACAAGCCTCATTATTTTTCTGCAAGAGACATCTGGAGCATGACAAAGGGTCTGTCTCTTGCATGGTGGCCTCCTGGTTATGACAATTATCCAAGTTATAGACCCAGGTTTGTTCTCTGCTCTCAAGGAGAGGGTTTAAATCTGTAGGTCACAACTACCAGGTGCTGGGCTTATGAAGTAGGGAGAACCATTGCAGGAAAAAAACCCAACAAACCTTAGGCATGATTCCAAGGAGAAAGGATGAAAGAGGGTACAGGAATTGTAAGAGACAAGATAATTGTGTGAACCTTGGTAAAAGCCCTTTCAAGCTATTCTGTAGGTGAAGGGTACCACCCTCAGCATCTCCTTTTCCAGATGCTTTTTAAAAGTAGAATGCCTCAGGGTATATTTTGGGAGCGCTGGGAGCGCATCAGTGTTAGGTGGGCTTTGACAGTGACTCTTGGAGAGGGCTGCCCAGGGAACTTAGTTTATTGTATATTTTGCCTGTATATTGTTAGTCTGTATGTCTGAGCTCCCTACACCTGGAGTAGATCTAGGCTTGCCAGGAACCAGAACACTAAATTTTTTAGAATGTTTTCCATTAAAAAGTGAATGTTTTCAACTGGAAAGAGAATGACTACTGAACTTAGATACTTCCAAGGCTAAATACCTTTTGAATGGGGCATCAAAACCCCTAATAAAATTACCCCTACACCAGTGGACTGCTCTGGTCCTTAGGTAAATATTGCCAGTGCAGCAGAGAGACTCATTAAACACAACACTTTTGCAACCTAACATGAGCTACACCACCAGGCTTCAAAAGGTCCAACTTACCTTCAGCAGATTCTGTCGATTCCCATTCCTGTTATCTCTCCTTAAAAAGTACAGCTGATGGTAAGCAAACTTGTTATATAAATGCAAACAACCCAAGAGAATGAACGTGTGGACAGTTGAGGTCGGCACCTTGAAATCCTGTGTTGTGTCACCAAGCTGGTATGTGACAAAGTATAAATGGATGAGGACAGCAGGAGAGTAAAGCAGAAAAGTTCCTGTAGTGGGAGGTGAGCTGTTCCAGCAACAGAAGTGTGGCGTGGTGACCAGCCCAGTTATCAACACCAGCTTGTTATCAATACAGAACTATTTTCTTCAGGTAGAGCAGCAGGGATGGAAATAGTTATTTTCTGATGTAGCTGTATTCAGCTGAGATTTTCTGTTGACACAGCTATGGACCATATGCCTCTGCGAGCATCACTGTAGCCCCACAGTGAGAATCCCCTGAGTTACTGGGCAGCTTTTGTAGCATCATCTGAGAGACAGTCAGCTCAGAGTAGCCTGGAGCATTAACTGGTTTCTGGTGGTTTTATCTTGTGGTAAAACTGATAAGCAAGCAGTTAAGAAGATGCTATACTAGAATATCATTCCTGATTCTGGTGGTGAGAATTTTACACATGACCAATATATCACGAGATTTTATTTTTCAACTACAATGAAAGACTTTAAGGAAATGGGGAGTGGTGTTTTGGTGTTGGATTTTTTTTTTTTTTTGTCCCTTTCGAGGCTGTTTGGAGAGAAGTGAACTCTTGTTTTCAAAAGACCTCCTAAGAATTTAGTATGCCTTTTGACCTTTGTCTGTAAAATAGACAGAAAGCTTTCCAGAGGAAGAGAACAAGATCTTAATAGTGGGTAATGGAGTTGGAAGTCCCAATAGCAGACTGTTGAGGTGCATTAACTCCATTTGTTATGGGGAGATTCATCAGGAGAGAAGACTAGATTGGCAAATCTGGGAAAATGCACTAAAATAAATAATTAAAAAGATAACTTTTAACTTACTGTATTCACGACTTAGTGTTTCATGAAACAAAACAAAAAAAAAAAATTTCCCAAAAAGTGTGCTCCCAAAACAGTGCTGTGTGTGTATGTGTTATGATTTCATTTTTTTCCCCAGACTTTGAATTAATTAGCTACCATGTTGAATTCTAAGTGCAATAATTAAGCAAATTAATGCTGCAGTGAAGTTATTAATGAGGCAAAATATGCTAATATGCTTTCGATAAAGAACTCTCTTTTTCTCTCTTACCAAGAAACTGGAAAAGCTCTTTTATTTCAGGCCAAACACCTTATCTGGAGTTCTTAGAGAGAGGGTTCTCAGTCATATGCTGGTGAGGAATTGCTTAAAGCAGGGGTTAATATCTGCATTTTTAGACACCTGTAAAATCTTTCAGAAATGTTGCAGTGACAATGAAGTTATCAACCTGGTTTCTAGCAGCATCAATAATGAGGAAAGGAAGGTGTTCTATGACCTGTATTTCCATTATGGAAGAGGATAATACCTATTAAAGGATTGCTATTTTTATGAGGATATTTTAAATATTCAATTCATATGAAGCAGTGAAGGCAATTATTACCAAGACATAATCAAAAATACATTTCTCAATTCAGTGTGTCTGGTGCCATTATGTTTTGAGATTGCAAAAAATATTCTGCATTTAAACATGATGGTAATTATTTAGTTGCTTGGAAATATGTGCGTGGAACAATCATAACAATAATAACGAATAACTGGTTTCTGTAAACTTTGCCCAAGTGTTTGCAGATGAGCATGTAATCTGTAAAGCCATTTAAAACATGACAATAAAAGACTGTTCCTTGAAATGCTAAAAGTATCCATCTATGAAGAAAAACAGTCATGTTATAACTCAGAGATCTCTTGAATGGCTCCTGCTTTCTCTGTCTCTGCCTACCAACCACTTCTTGTAATCCCTAACAATCCAACAGACACTGCATTTTCCCCCACTGAGTTCTTGTTTATAAGCAGCTTCTATGACTTTTAGGTATAGCTTCTCTGGGAAAACCTTTCAGCCTCTTTCTTTTACTCCTTACCTCTCCCTTGCTGTACTTTATCCTTCTTGTTATTGGCATCAGTCTGGTCGGATTTCCAAGTGCTGAAGGGCTTCTAACTGCTTCAAAGAGGCCCTCGAGCCAAGCCAGGCAGCTGTATTCATTAGTTTCTTGTTTTTGTGTTTCATCCTTTTTTTTTAAATTTTATTTTTATGTTCAGCAATATACATGCCTTGGAGATTTTCTTATCAATCTCATGGAAAGATATATTCTTCCTACCTCCTAGGATTTAATTTCCTTCCTTTAAACCTTCAGGATATTTTCCTGTTCATTTGCTGACATGTCTTTTGTTTCCAAATATGCTGTTAGCAGGTCCTTTTCTGGTACCAAACTAACCCCTTGGACATATTTTAGTTATTTTGCAGTCAGTAAAATTGGTTCAGGTAACATTATCTACTGTATTTTAACTCTATGCCAAGAATAATCTCTCCTCTTGACATGCTTATTTCCTGGAAATGCTAATTTTAGAGCATTAAAGTGGTGAGAAATCATCCCTCTAAGTTTTTTCCCTGCAGGCAGTTTGACCAGTTTACTGGACAGTGGTTAAAGTTCTCTGTTTAAAAAAAAAAAATTTAGGAGTTTTCTGCTGCTTTGATCTGTAACTGCAGCATCTACTTCCCTTTAACTTGTTCCAAGGCTAGCAGTTCATCCATATATTTATATCCTTACGGGCTAGATCTGTATTGAATGGGCTCTGCTGTTTATATCTCATCACTCAACACTTTTGCATCACTGGGGGTGCAGATTTTATTTGATACAGCACAATTCATCCATGTGTTTACCCTCATCTGCCTTTTTGGTGCATGCTGACTCCAGCATTATGGATCTCCACTCTTCTTCTTGCCATTTCTGCAGTGCCCTCTTCTGCAGCTCTGAAACTTCTTGCCAAGAGGCCCCCATGCCAACTGGTGAGACTCCTTCTGCATGCCAGAGTTACAGACTGAATGGCCTTGTACTCTGGAGCATCAAAAATTGGTCAGCATTGAAGGTTGACATCCAGTCTCAGGGCATGAAGACAGACTGAACGTCGGTTTATACCATCCTGTATCTGGGTGTCTAAACATCAGTTGTTGGTCTAAAAGCCACAGTATGTTAGCAGTGGGTAATTTTAGTATATTATCTTTCAGTGGGGTTTTAGAATATGATAAAGTAGTTGTTGGAATCTAAGTTAGAGGACATGGGAGGATGTAAAAAAGCAGGGCAAAGTATTTGATGACATCTAGCAGTTAAATTGACAGGACACTTGTCCTTTATGGTCTGACTCTGAAAATACCATTTATAGTATTTACTAACCACTGTCCAGTAAACCAATCAAACTGCCTTTATCTGGTCTTATGCAGGTGGCTTGAGGTGAAGAGAGCAAGAATAGAGTCTGGTGGAAGTTCTCAACACACACAGCTCCTGCAGTTACTGGGAATGCTGTAGTTCCTAAAAGCCATGTAGAAATGCAAGCACTTTCCATAGAGATTCACTTCAAGAACAGCATCCAGTTACAGCATTTGGTGTTAGTTTCAGTATGGTCAAACCCTGGTTAAATTTGGACTGTTTCTATTTGTTTGTGTTTCTGAGTGCCTTGGAATATTTGGCATGGATGTGGACCTTGCTGTGCCCACAGTGCACAATAGCAAAATGAAAAGGTCACCTCTGCAGTAAAGAGTTCAGACTGTACAGAGCTGAAGTTTGCACATATCACCCTCTTCCCCCTCTGGCCCTCTTGGTTAAACAGGAGAGCTCTGATATCAAAGACTGAAGGTGTTTCAAATCAAAGGCCAGGATATTTTTCTATAAGGTAAATAGTGGCAGTGCCTAAAGAGGGTCTAAATTACTTAGGAGGAAATATGCCAGGAATGACTGCAGCCCTATGCATATTAGTTTGGTTTCTGTATGATTTTCTTTGATCCAAAATGTGTTGCTGCTTCACTTATTGTGGAGGTTCTCACATGATTTCCTTAGTCAACAGCAGAACTCCATCAGGAATTCATTAGACAGTGTTTGTACAGATGTAAAGCGCCCTCTAAGTGATCATATTATTATTTATATTGGGCCTGATCCTGACCCTTGGTCACATAAACATTTCCCAAGAAGGCATTCAACTGATGACAGAGAGAACTGCAGCAGTGAATTTAAATTTATGCTGCCAAGGCAGCAGTAACATTTTTCCTTGGTACATATGAATTTTGCTATTAATCTTATTTTTGGGTTTTTTCCCCCCTATTTTTAATTGATTATAATGAACTACACTTCTATATTGTGTACTGTACACAATTTAAAAAGCAGGAACACCTTACTTTCCATGATCCAGGAACCATTTTAAACCTTTACCTGTACTTTGTTATATGTTCTGTCTGGACTTCTATAAGGTCTTTGACATGATTTCCCATGGCATCCTTCTCTTCAAATTGGAGTCATATGGATTTGATGGGTGCACTAGTGAGTGGATGAGGAATTTGTTGGGTGGTCTCATCCGGAGGATAGAGGTCATCAGTTCAGTGTCCAGATGGACATTGGTGATGAATGGTGTCCCCCAGGGTTTGTAGTGGGACCAGTACTGTTAATATCTTTATCAATGGCACAGGCAGCGGGATGGAGTGCACCCTCAGCAAGTCTGCAGATGATACCAAGGTGAGTGGTGCAGATAGAGGAACCTAGACAGGCTGGAGAAGTGGAGCCATGGAAACCTCATGAATTTGGACAAGACCAAGTGCAAGGTGCTGCACCTGGGTCAGGGCACCCCCTGGTAGGAGCACAGGCTGGGGGATGAATGGATTGAGATCAGCCCTGCCAACAAGGATTTGGAGATGCTGATGATGAAAAACTGGACACAACCTGGCAATGTACGCTTGCAGCCTAGAAAGCCAAACCTGTCCTGGGCTGCAACAAAAGCAGTCTGGCCAGGAGGGATTCTGCCCCTCTCTGCTCTGGTGAGACCCCACCTGCAGTGCTGCATCCAGCTCTGGGATCCCTGGTACAGGAAAGACATGGACCTGTTGGGGTGGGCCTGGAGAAGGGTAAAAAAATGATCAGAGGGATGGACTACCTCTGTGGTGAAGACAGGCTGGGAGAATTGAGGCTGCTCATCCTGGAAAAGAGAAGGCTCTGGGGAAACCTTATTGTAGTTTTTCAGTATCTAAAGGGAGCTTATAAGAATGACAGGGACAAACATTTTAGCAGGGACTGTGGCAATAGGACAAGGGATAATGGCTTTAAGAGGGTCGATTTAGAGGAGATATAAGGAAGAAATTTTTTTTACAATGAGAGTAGTGAAACACTGGGACAGGCTGTCCAGAGAAATGGTATATGTCCCATCACTGGAAACATAAAAGGGCAGGTTGGATGTGGCTCTGATCTAGTTGAAGATGTCTCTGATAATTGCAGGGGAGTTGGACTAGGTGAACTGTAGACTCCCCTTCAAACCTAAACTATTCCATGATTTTTGGGTCACTGATGGATCAAGACAGATGTCAACCTTGTGTGATATTGTTGAATTTTGGGTCATTACTGTAGAACATTTCTAAGGTCATACTACCCAGCTACTTGGCTGACAATGCAAAGAGAGAAAAGGTGTATTCTACAAAGAGAAGAGAAGAGAAGAGAAGAGAAGAGAAGAGAAGAGAAGAGAAGAGAAGAGAAGAGAAGAGAAGAGAAGTGAGCCCTGAGGAGCACTGCTGGTGACCAGTAACCAGCCAGATGTGACCCCATTCACCACCAGCCCATAAGCTCTGTCCTTCAGCCAGTTCTTCACCCAGTGCATTGTGAAGTAGCTCATCACATGNAAAGAAAAGAAAAGAAAAGAAAAGAAAAGAAAAGAAAAGAAAAGAAAAGAAAAGAAAAGAAAAGAAAAGAAAAGAAAAGAAAAGAAAAGAAAAGAAAAGAAGAACAAAGAGCTTCTATTTCTCTTCAGAGAGCTAGCTATAAACATTTGGAGGTTTTGGAGTCAGAACATACCCTCTGAGTTGGAGTTAGTGGCTTGTCATCTCTATACCAGGGGAAACAGCCCCGTTGCGACGAAGGTTGGAGCTGGTGATTGTTTTCACCATTAAGTTCTGGGATGTTGGTTGGATGAGGTGACCCCAGAGGTTCCTTCCAGCTGAAGCCTGTGATTCTGTGGGGATTTATTGCTAAATCAAGGTTGGAAATTACATTAGATATTTCTTCGGCTTGAAAAAGTACTGCCACTGCTCTATGTCTGAGTGTGTGTGCAGATGTGAAAATGGGAATACTCTTCCTGCTGCAACTAGCGAATGTTTTTGCTCTGTGTACATGAGGGACCATGACACTTGTGATGGATAAAACTTGCTCCAGGATGCATACCAAATCTTTGCTGGAGGCAAAGGCTTTCCAGTGAGGGGGGTATGGTATGACCAATGAAGACTACTTCTGTTCTTCAGAGCACACAGTTCCTCTTACAATATTCACTCTGAGACAGGTGGCACAGCAGATTCACCATGCTGCTGCTTCCCTGCAGTGTTGAGTTGAAAGCTTTGTCAAGCATTGGAGAATTACTGCTTTGGAGGTGGAAAGCTAATGTGCAGTAGTTAGGACAGAAGAAGTCTCACCAGGGATATAGAGGGACCTGGCTTCCATATGTCTTCATAAAACCACTTGAAAATGGTCCTCTTGATTCTGAGCTCCTGTTAAACCATATTCCTCACATGAATGTAATGAAAAAAAAAATCATCTGTCAATCTGGAGACACTGAGCAGCACAGAAGCTCTTAGGCATCTTAGGCATCTTAGGCATCTTTCTTAGGCACCCCTGGGAAGCTTGGTCCGTGTATCAATGTTGAGTACAGTTGACATATGAGGGCAGAGCAGTGATTTCCCTTCCCAAACACCACACATCTTTAGCTCATCTGGAGCACAGGATGGTTAAACTTATGGTGACTGAAGGCTCTACAAATGAATTTAAATGAATGCACTGAAGGTTCCTCCATAGCCAACTGTTTGCACCCACTGTCAGGATCCCTCGTGCTAGTGACTGATAGTGTGCTGGTGATGACAAACCCTTGCACTGATGAATTTGCACAGTGTGTGTGGGCTCTGTCTGGCTGTGTCTCCTTTAATCAAATGATTTTATACAGCACAAATACTTCCAGGCTGGTGCTTTTATTTCAGCACAAGTTGGTCTGCGCTGTGCTGACTGCATGTGTCTTGTTGCCGGTCTCCAGCCCCGTTCAGGGCACCTTAGAAGGAATATCTGTTTCCTTTCCAACTGGCTGAGACACAGACTTCAATTTTGTGTGCTCCTTTGCATCCAGGCAATAAATCTTGTAATAGCTTAACTTTTTATATGAATGCTGCCTCAGGCAAGGACTGTGTGGCCTAGAAAACAGGAGGTTTAATATTTTATAAAATTTCCAAATGCTGTTTTGCTGCTACCTCTCCTTGAGCGAATGGGAGCCACAGTGGTTTGATAGACCTCCAGACTCTGAACAGCATCAGAGAACAGAAATAATCATGGACCATCTCAGTTAACTGACATTACATGGAAATCAAACACTGGGGGAAAATGGTTTGAGTGAAAACACTTGAGGAAATCACAATCCATTTGGGGAATAAGCAAAATCTAAAAAAAAACCCCAACCTGTGCCCTGCAGGTAAGTCAATTGAGGGAAATTGGTCACTTGTCTCAAATAGTAGCAGGGCTGGGGTGTATTTTGAGCTAGGCAAACAGTTCAAATGAAGGTAGACATGAGGTCAAACAGTGAAGTCAACAGCCTGGCTCTGTTCTTCAATAGTGTCGGAATTTTGAATTGTTGAGGGGCCATTACTGTGGCCACTTTATTTACATCTATTAGGCACCACTTGCAGCAAGCAATGGGGGGCAGTTGGATTTGTTATGCTGCAGGAGTACCTTGCATCCCCCAAAACAGAAATGGTTCCCTTGTTGTGTGTGGGTTAGGATTGATCCATGTGACAGTGGCACTTACAGATTCATCCATGAGATTCATCAATACTGACTTAGGGCTGCTTCTAGACTTTGATGCAGTTGGGGCCCTTTTGTCTTCCTCAACTGTCTCTGGTCTCAGGATAGCACATTGAAAACCAATGAAAAACAAAGCAGTGAAAAACAAACCATGCAGAATGAAAAGAAGTCAAGACACTCCATGACAAAGCTTTATACCGTAGCAATTTGCATCTTTCCTGGCATAACATACACCCTTCTTGAGGTAAAAAAGATCCTGTCTGTAGCTCTTTGTGTCTTATGCAACCTCTTCTCAACAGTGCAACACAGAAAGAAGTATCCTGTAATGTAGCCCAATGGTTATACCTTGACTATGGGCTTTTTAATGGTATGAATTGGATCAGGAGAACGCTTACATGTGTTTCTCCCATGGAATTCCATAGAGTTGAATGAAAGAGAGGGAAGAGGGAAGAGGGAAGAGATTGTGCCTTCCCCCCCGTCTTTTTTTGGTGTGATGGACTATGACATGTCACATGCTGTGGTTGCAAACACTCCTCAATTTTCCCCCTCAAAATGACTGAAGCCAGCCAGGAAAGGCAATAGGGTTCACTTAAATACTTGAAATGAAACATAGGATTAAATGGTTAGCAGAACTGTATTTGCACAGCCCCTCTGGAGACTGGAATGAATTGGTTTGAGTCAAGAGCTCACACTGCCATTTGCAAGCCTGCTTGGGATCTCTCATTTTAAGCATAAGCTTAAAATGGTCATGGAGAACTCCAGTGTTGCAGAACCTGAATGCATTTCATCATTAACTTTTTTTTTTTTTTTTAAACGGTTGCTGTTCTGACCACATTTTCAACCAGAGCTATCTGATGGTGAGCAGAAAATGAACAGGAGCACTTCTTGGAATTTGTCATCTCCAGGTGGTATTACTATCAGTCAAGAAAGATATCAGATGGGACAATTTATATCAGTTTTTCTCAAAAAACAGATGAGGAAGAGTTAAATAATGGCTCTTGAACATGCTTCACTTATTCATCCATTAAAACTTGAAACATGTTGAGCAAGGGTAAGTGGGACTAAGATCTACAAAGGTCGTGATAAATTACCTTTGGAAAGCGCCTTTGCCCTTCACATGGGTGGCAGATGAGGAAGCTCCAGGAAGCTCCCCTGACAGTTAAGGGTGCTAGGGCTTCAGGCTGCTTTTTTCTGTACTTCCTTCCAACTCTCTGTTCCTATTTTGTATTTTCATGCCAGTGCAGCTGCTCAACTTGGTTCAGAATTGCCTCTGCTACTGCATTCCTGCCTGTCATTCCTGCACAGGTCCCTCACTCCCGTCTGTTTCTCCTCCCCCTTGCGTCAACCTCTTGCAACATACACCTGGGGATACCAATCCTACAGGACATCCTCCATGGAGCTTGTTGCCTGTGGGCAGGGAGTAGTGGTGGGGGGTTGCAAACAGTGCCACAGAGAAATCCCAGACAATTAACAATGCAGAAAATAGTCAACCTGGGCTCTGTCTAGTTTCTCTCTCTCTCCCCTTCCCCCTCCTTCTCCCTCCCTGCTTCTTTCTTGGGGACTTTGTCCTTTTTTCTGGAGCTGTGCTTGGCATGTTGATGCAAGTCCAGTGTGTGAAAAAACAGGCTGGGTCTGGTTCTGCATTTAAGGGGGATTTCTTTAGAGCCATCTGCCATCTCGAAAATTAAAGCAGGGAAAGGTCATTGGGATAAACCGATTTGCTAAACAAAACGGTTAACAACTCATGAATAAAACTTAAAAAAAAAAGAATATCCTGAGGGGAGGGGCAAACTTTATGACAAGAAAGAAACACGCCCCAAAAAACCCACAGTCTGCCCATGCTGATCTCCACCCATTCCTTTCCAGTTCATTTCCATCCTTTTGGGGAAGGGACTGGAACCCTTCTTTCCTTCCTGAACCCCCCTCCCTCCTCCTCCTGAGCCCCCATGCCTTGTGTCTGCCCTGGGAGAGGAGGACTTGCAATCTGTGCGGGGAATGTGGCTGTGAGCTTCCTAATGACTTTCCAGTGGTAATGTCCAGGGCCCTTTGTGCCTCCCCTTAGCAACTCTGCAGCAGGAGTAGCAACCGAGTCACTTTTGTCCCTTGCTTGCTTCAGCAATGCCTCCTTCTCCCTTTTGCTGGGTTTCTTGCAGGTCACACACAGGAGCAGTGAGCCTGCCCCTGTGCAGACAAGAGAGAACTCACAGCCCTGCACAGGCAAAAACAGCAGCAAAATCCTCCTCCTTCCCCTCCCCCATTTCAGCAGTAAGGAATAATAAGGATTATAGGGAAAGCTGGCTGCTGGAATATGGCTCGCTGGCCATGCTGGCCACAGCTACTGCACTGCTTATCTGGGCTAAGCCTGACAAGGGAGCAAGCTACCTGAGACGGAAAAAAGGGGATGAGGGAAGCACATAAGCCACCCATCACCTGCTTTTGTTTCTCTGCCCAGCAATCAGTTCTCGATATTCCCTGATGAGACTTTAGCACAAAAACAAGCAGTAGATAGTTTCCATGTTTGTTTCCACTCTGCAGGGCCAGCCCTAATCACCAGTTCTCACGGGTCCCCTAATGGAAGAAATCCTTAAAATGGTTGCTATCTGCAAGACTTGCTAGGGGCTATGGGGGTCTTCTTGGAGATGGCTGAAGAGAGCCTCTAAAGATCTGAAAAAAACTCTTGCAAGTAGCACCGTAAGACTGTTCAGAGGGACTGTCTTTGAGAATGTCACATCTACCCACACAGCAGTGCTCTGGATCCTCGTCCTTGCCCTGCCCTCTAAACCATCAAGGTTGTGTTACAGCCTTTGCTATCTTCCCCTTAGGTCTGCAGGAATGATGACAACTGCCCATAACCTTAAGAAAAGAAGCTGAAAACATCCAGTGCCGAAGGGATGCATGCCTGCCTCTTTATGGGTGATGAGGGTGCAAAGGGCCTGTGTTTGGTTTTCTCCCCTCATGTTGTTCTTCTCACCCACATGCTCTGGCAATTGCCAGAGAAACTCAGGCATCATTTCATCCAGTCAGCAGGGTTTTGTTCATGTGCAGCCAAAAAAGCTGTAGGTGTTTGGCTGTGGGATCTCTGGAGTCAGCTTCTTTCTTAGACTCACCAGACCATGCTGGCAAGCAGATGGACTGGTTTCTCCCCCAGACCATGTGTGGACTCACCAAGGCTATGGGAAGAGGGTCTGAGAACACCCAGGTATGGAAATGAGAAGCTAAGGTGTTGGGAGATGGGGTGCAATCAGGCTTGGATCCCATCTGAATCACGGTTTTGTCGCGGATCAGAACCACTGGCTCTGCTCCCCTGGTCCACTCAAGGCTTGCCAAACGCAGTTTAAGGCGGGGAGTGCTGTCTTGCCCGAGCTGCTGAAGGAAAACTATATGGGCTATTATGTAAGCCCTTTCTAAAGCTACTTTTGTTGGTATTTTGGGAAAAGTAAGAGCACGTTAACAAAATTTAGTATTTATTTATCTGAAGTCTGATGACGTCAATTGAAAGACACCCATTCAGCCAGTCCTTTTATAGTGGCTTTTAGTGTGTGCTCTTTTCTCTTTCCTTTCTCCATTTTATTTAGTTTTAGAATAGCTAAAATGAACAATATTAGGGGAAAATGGAAGTACTTGACTGAAAAGAATTAATGAATATTGTTATAGCTATTGCTAGAGCAGAGTTCAGCTTTTCTATTGGTCTTGCAAGTGAAAGCATTAAACTGCCAGAGCAGACAAGGAAGGTCCCTCTGACCATGCAGCTTGCTTTATCATCAAGCTCAAGTGGCTAGAAAGGTATTTTCTGTACTTTTGTTTAACTTCCCAGTGTAAATGAAGTTGGCCTACATTCCTGATATGCACCTATATCAAACCCATACTTGACTTTATAAATTGTTTATAGAATTCACACTATGAATTTTGCATAAAATAGTTGCAGAAGAATTGTGCCTGGACTATATTTGCTTTTGCATGAGTAAGGTGGTGAGTACTTAATGTTTAATTGATTAATAAGCAGGACCGTCCAATATATTTTCTTTCTAAAATGCACAGTATAAAACAAGAATCTATAACAACCAAGGTCAAAACACCACCAGAAGAATAATCTCAGGAAACTTGAGCTGCAGAAACCTTTCTAAAGGAAAAACTTCAAAATGGGTGATAGAATAGGAAAAAAAGTTGTCCTTGGATTAATTTTTACTCTCATTATGCCTCATTTTCCCTTAATTTATCCTACATAAGAACATGTAGCTACTGACTGCTGTTTACATATCCAGGTGATTTTTCCTTTGGTTTTGGGAAGTAGAATATACATTTAATATGTTGCTTATCTGCTTTGATCTTTGACAGTCATTAATACAATTTTAATTTTTGGACTTCCATGCTTATATTTAAAGATTTAACTCTGAAACATCATTCTTCTCTAGGGAGATGATTGCTCCTGACTTGATCTATTTAGAGTTAGAAAGAATCAAAGAGCCCTACAGGGTTGTGGCAAAGCACTCGAGATAAGTGTTTTTCCCCCCATGTATTACTTATTTATTAAAGCTGGTGGAGCATAACTAAAGTGGAGAAAAAAGACCAAAGAAATACAGAATACAATGGCCTTCAGATTTTAATGGGAGATATGGCTGGAAGCAATTTCTAAATTATTAAATAAATCGATTTTATTCTTGCAGTCACCCTCCAAGGTGTATTTGTCAGCCTTGTTATATTCATCTTCAGTGCTATTCAAAACCACTTACAGAGAAACATGTTTTTCCTGGCCACAATTCTTCAGCCTTCCTAATTAAACATGAGATTTACATTATAGGTACAGTATTCTTTCCTTTTCTTTCTCTTTTTCAGCCTTCATTTTTCCTTTCCTCAGTCAGTTCTCCCCATGTTTGGTTACTAGGCTCAAAGACAAGTAGATGTCAGGCTAACAAACCTGTAGGCAGCCCTGTTCCCATTTAAAATTCAAGACTTATTGTCTGCAAACATTTTTAAGATAGTGTATGCAGCACAGTCCTGCTTCTACTGTTCACAGAGGATGACAGGGCACAAAGCATTAAACAGCTTATTTGTGACAGCAGGGTTGTAATAAAAGGTTATTGCACAAAGGAAAATACTTAAAAAAATATATTTGATTTATCATTTAAGTGGTTCTGTGCTCTCTCACTCTCTCTCCATGCAGACACACACTACATAAAATCCATTTGCTCAGCTTTTCCCATGAGTAATCCAACCACAGCGGTTTGGAGCAAAAACCTGAAGAAGCAATTGAGAAAATTCCGGTATTGAAAGTTATTATTAAATGCCCATCGATAAACCAAATGTGCTGGCGTGCTGAGAGGGGGAGAGGAAAGTAGTAGAGTATTTATCTCCCAAAGATCAACTTTACAGTCTCCAGCAATTAAAAATGGATAAAGGCAGCGCATTCTTCCCCCTTCCCCCAGTTGTCAGTGGTGCTGGTGCTCAGCACACTGAAGCATGGAAGGAAATTTGGAGCAATTTTTGCTGCTCCCTTTCTGGAGGAGAGGGAAGATGCTCTGCTGAGGATGCACACTTCAGAGCAGTGGCATGGGAGGTACTTTTTGTGACCATTCCCTCCACCTGCATCTTTGCTGGAATAGAGATTGGGAGAGGTCTGTGAAAAGATGAGTGCACAGAACTCAGAGGTGAGGTACTTTACAGCACATGCCTAGAGATTGTGCTTTTAAGCAGGGTTTCTTTGTGCATGCAAAAACATTGCTAGTGTTCTGCTGCTTTCTGTGTGGGTTTACCACAGTGAAACAGAGCACAATGGTACTTAAAATAGATGACTACCTCTCTAGAAAATATACACCCGCTGTGTAGTGTTCTTCTAGCTGACTCTCTGCTCATTGTTTTTTCCGAGAGATGTAATTTTTATTATTACACATTGTACCCATAAATAATATGCAACTTGAGAAAGAATGAAAACATTCCTCAGCTCAATTAAAAAGCAGGTTATCTCAAGGCTAGAGCCGCTGCCAAGTACATAATGGCTGTTTCACTTTACTGCCACAATCACTTTATTGCCAGAGCCAGGCTCATTACTTTGGGCTAGTATGCATCTCAAGGCTTTGCTCTGAGCAATGCAGAAGCTGGGTAGCTGCCTCATCTCAGGAGCTGCTCTGGGAAACACTGTGCCTCTTGCACACCTCCCCGCTTCAGCTTTGCTGCAGGGGACAGTAATTCACTCTTAATCTATGGGCAGCAAATTACATCAAGCCTTGTGCTGAGCAAGGTGTTTGGGAGAAGAGCTCATTCCCCACTTCTCTTTATTCCCTCACTGCTGTTTCCTGTCCTTGCAGCCCCCAGCTCTGTGAGCTGACAGATGGGCTCATGCTCGCCGGTTTTCATCCTGTTGGATGCATGGTGAAATGAGCCTGGGCAAGGCACAGCCTGGAAGTTCCTCTTCTCTTGTGCAGCTCCTTACCTTAAGTCACAGTCAAATCCTCTGAAGTGAGGGTACAGGGTGGGATGGCCACAGGAACAGACCCACACTGCTCAGTGATGAACCATCTAAAAATTTTTTTACTTCGAAAGGTGAGTTTAGTGGGTGGAAAGTGATTTTTTTATTCCAAGAATTCCATTCTATAACATACAGATGTATGACACACATGAATCAGACCCCCAGCCTTGCTCCAGTCTAGACCGGCACCCCGGAGCCCAGGGGGCAGATGTTTGCTCTGACAGGGGACATGTCAGGTCCTTGGTGGCAGCTTGGCCCCTACATGGAGTGGTTCCACCTGGGGCAATAGCTGCTTCACTCTGCCAGCTGTCCTAGTACATACCTTCTCCTGTCCCCAGGAGACTGCTGTTTTTAACTATTTATTACTTTCTAAATTAGACTGTTGGCATAAGCTGCCAATGACTTTGCTAATTACATTGCCCCAGGCCAATCTCTCTGACTTACTCCTTACTAAGGCAAATTAGCCGTTGCCAGAGTGGTTTCTGTCACCCGCTGGCCTGCCGCCCCAAATGTGAGTTCAGCGACAGTTATATTCTTCCCCTCACCTAAATCTCGGTTTTCTGGGTCGTTATTTCCATCAGATAGAGCTGGGCAGATGCAGATAAGGTCTCACAGGGGGTCTTCTGGGAGGCTAGTGCCCACCTCATGGCCCAGGACCTTCTCAATAGAGATCTCACCAATGGTTTTGAAATAAATATCTAGAACCCTACCTGGTCCTCTTCTATCTCAGCCTTCCCACGACTTCTTTTGAATACTTTGAAACTAATTTTAAAGCAGACACAGGAAAAGCTCCATCTGCCCTGTGCATGAGTGCATGGGAATGCAACCACTTTTCCGTGACACATGAAACCATATACCACACACTGCTCTTAGTGATTGCAACAGAGAAATTGCTGGTTTTCCTGCCTCCAGGTAAATCTGCAGGACATGTATGAAGACAAGGCAGTGACATGGAGCAGGAGAGGGAGAATGTGTGTTTCCATCTTCTCCTTGTAGTCCCTTAATGATGCAGTGCCCCTGTTCAGAGGTGCAATGGCTGGTGATGTTGAGAGCGAACGCATTGCTCAGTCTCACTTTTCAGCGGGGCACTCCACCAGAAACCTTGGGAGGCTTTGTGGGGTTCCTGCAGAGAGAAACAAGCCTTGTGTAATACAATCGCAGTGAAGAGACTGTGCAGCCCTGTTTGTAGGTGAATGGTGCTGGTTTTTTAACCTTGTTCTGTTTTTAAGCTTATTTAAATTATGCCAGTGCAAGGGCCTTGGTGGGCCAATTAGTCAAACATTGCTGTTGATTTTAATCATGGAAATTACACAAGGCTGAAGCTTTTCTCCTTTGGTTTTTCTCATCTGCACTCCACTGTGGAATGTGATTGCACTGCTTATGTTTATGATATCAGTGCCAGAGCTAGATATAAACTAGTCCATCTGGGTTCTGCTAGCGAGGTAGCAACAGCAGCACAAACTTCGCCCAGAGTTTGCCTGACCCTCACTGTAGCACTTCAGACACAGGATTTAGTTCCACTTTTATTTACCAGCCAGCTGGGGTGAGAAAGTTGGCATGGTCAAGACCAGGGAAGAAGGCAGTCGGCAAGGATGCCCCTTTTACTCAGAATATAGGGAAAAATGATAAAAAAAGGTCTAAGAAGGAGAACTGATCTAGAACAACATGGCTTTTACCCACGAGGGTGGCAATGGTGAAATGGAGATGGTTTATTGAGGTTATCAGGTGGAGGGGAACTAGGCATGATTTTGACAACATGCTCAACAGAACCAGTAGGAACAGCTCCATTGCTTTCGTGCCTTTGGACTGCACTCTGCACATCAGCACAATTAGTTCTGAGGATATATAGCTCATGTCACCAGACCTTTCCCAACTGGAGCAACAATGTGGCTACTTAGGATATACAATAAATCCCATTCCTTCAGGACTGCAGTGCTGGCAACTTATCCCCAGAGATTCACTTCACTGAATTACTTCATGCAGTTGTTTGTGTAGGCACCAATAAAGTCTTAGCACATGCCTTTGAAAGTAATTTACAGTGAGCACTGCAGAGTTCACTAAATATTCCCAGTGCTAAATTCTTTACAGGGAATCATTTGAACATGATGCTATCCTTATCCACTTTCAAAGGCAGAACTGGAGAGGTTTTAATGATAGCCACTGTCTATGCATTTTATGCATTTTGGCTGAGTTTTTCAAAGCATGTAGGTAATGAGGACATCCAATTCCCATTAATTTTAGAGGCACCTTAAAAAGCTTTATAAATCTCAGCTTTTATGCTCTAGCCAAGAAGGGAAGATTGATTTCCATAGTGAGAAAAATTTTAGCAAAGTACTGATAACATACTATAATAATGTCCATGATAGCTCACAGAAAAATTAACCTCATTATCTGCACCATGTATGAATTTCTCTTCTTAGTGGCTTACCTTGCATATCAAGGTAGTTGAAGCCTATGATTGCTGGTGTGGTTGATGTTACATTAAGGCTGAAATTGCTCAGCACTTATCCTTTTTTCTGCTATCCTCTTGGACTCATGAAGTTGCTTAGACTGTTTTACACAACAATGTCACTTAGATTGAACTAAAATTTGTCTAGGAAACAGTTTCCTATTCCTAGAGCTTCTAGACAGGTTTTGTTTGGAGCTGAGGCTTTTTTGGCAAGATTTTTTCAGTTCAGATCAGTTCAGCTTTGATCACTTTTGATCGCTCTTTTTATGGTATTTTCTACTTCCCCTAGGTTTTTCTTTGCTCTCCTTTTGATTGAGTGGAATTTGTGCTTTCTTCTGTAAATCTGTGATCCTTAAGCAGACTGGAGACTTTATACAAATTTCTGTGAACTACAAGCTTATATCTAAGCTAATATATTTCAGCCCTTGGATTACTCAACGGCTATTTTCCAACAAATTTTACTTTAGGTTCATAATTTTGAATTTGAGCTGCTTTGGTTGTATCTAAGGGGTAAAATGATATCTTTGCTAAAGACAGTGATGTAGGAGAGCGAGCGCTCTTACTTCACATGTGTTTGTGTATAATGTGGGAACTTGTTCTTAATTCAGAAATTGCATGCATGTAAATGCCAATTCAGAAATTGCATGCATGTAAATGCCAATTGATACACATATCTATAGCTGTAGAAACACATAGCTATGGATATCTGTCAGTGCTGTCTCTCAGCACCTTGGGTTTCCCCTTCCAAAACTCCCAGTGCTTCTCATCTGATATCCCAGTCTCATGTGAGAAAACCGATGCCCACTCAGCTGGAGTGAGTGACATTTTTTGCATGCACCTTGTAATTTAGTAGGTGAAGGGTGTAAACACTCATCTCTTGGTGTGCAATGGTTGTATCCAAGTGGTGGCACCTGGTAGTTCCTCCTGGCTGCTGGTTCTGCTTACAGAGCATGGCTGTGTTCTGCCTGTTAGGGTGGCCTGAACACTTGATGTGGAGCAGCCCCTTGTGACCCTATTTCTGTATAGTGGCAGCTCCCCCAGCCTCCTGTGCCTGCATCTCCACTGACCACCCGTCTTATGAATGGGTCTCGATATAGAAAGAACTACCACATATATTAAATATTAAATATTAAATATATATTAAATACATATAATGTATTTAATACCTACACTCCCAGCTGGGAGGGGTTCAGCTGGCTCTGTTTCAGCACCACAGCAAGTTTGTGCCGAGTGTCTGAGCTCCTGTTATTCCACATGTAGGCACAATAGCTCTCCACTGACCAGAGCGTGGCAGGGGACAATACCAGATCACAAGGGAAACCACAGCATATAACCATGGCACATGGACTTGGCTCATATCTATGTCACAGACACCTCATGGTGGGGAAAACCAAACACATCCCTAGAGACTGTGTTGGGTTCATTGCTGTGCAAACATATCGAATGACCACACTTACAGTTTCGGAGACAAGCTGTATAAACTCAGCAGCTCTGTATGGATTGGTTTTACTGGGAGATGTGGTGCTGTACTGTGTACTCTCCAAAGCAGAGCTATGCATCTAGCTCCTTCTGTGGAAGTTTGCAAGGGAATGAAAATGTGAATTATTTGGCTCAGGTCAGTCCCTATTATGTGGCTTGCTGAAAAATGTATTGGTTTCTTACAGGCAAAGCTATTCCCATGAATGCACAACACTAAATTCATCCTTGTTATATGCCCAGTGAATTACACTTGGGGCGAGTTTCATCCAGAATTTTTATAGGTATCAGAATTATATAAAGCCATAATTATTAAATGCTTCCTTTTTTTAGAGCTGCAATATGTAATTGTCATGTAGGTTGCTGTGGTTTATGCCTTTAGTTACATTGCCAAGGTACTTAATGCTTAATAAAATTCTTTCATAATCCTTTGTCATTAATACATAACTTGAAAGGGCTGGGACAACAGTCGTGGAATCTAAATGAAGCAGTAAGCTTGGCATTTTCTTAGTCTTCCTCATTATCTATCTTTCAAAGTAGGCTAGTGCTAAAACAAACAGGCTTCCTGGAAAGTATTATTAGGATGTACAGGACTAGTGTTATAGGAAGGAGCCCTGTGAAACAACTGTCTATAGGGTAATTTTTTTTATATAGGATAATGTTTATTCCTTAAAGAAAAGCTCCTGAAAACAGTATCTTGCTAGAACAAAATGTTCATTGGAGTGTTTTTGCCTTTTTTTTTTTTTTAAATAAAGCTACTCCGTATGCTTAATAAAGTTCCTTTACTAAGCAATTATGGCATTTTGTTCATTATGCATTATGCCTTGTCACATGTGATGAAGGAAATAGCAAACCCCTTCTCCGTCCTTGAAAACCAAAAATGTAAATAGTGGCATTAGTCCCAAGGGAAGAGCTGTGTTAACTGTGGAGCACTGCGTTAGAAATCCTGGATATTGTATGTCCCCATTGTTTTGCTAGTGCGGGGTGGTTACTGTGGGATTTAAACCATATGTCGCTTGAATTCCAAAATTGGCCTTTTCAGTCAGCTGTGCTTTATCATTCAGTATTGATCACAGATAATATGCTTTGCAAATTAGGGGTGGTTACAGTGCCTTTGTCCATAATAGGTGTTGTCATTCATGTAGAATAACCTGAAAGTGAAGAACATTTTAAACAGGGTTAAAGCTTCTATAGTCATCATTAATGAATTTTCTAATGCTGTCTGGATTCCATAATCGTGTGAAGATCAATAGCTATTACAGTATAATGTAAACAAACAGAGAATCCATTAGGAATGGAGGGGTTGCACTGAAGCACTTTACTTCTTGCCTACAATGGTACATTACTTATTACCAGGGCAAAACTGAATAATTGAGAGTATAAAACACAGCCTGAATGAGATGGTGATTAATGAAAGTGAGGCTATGGCTGAATGAAGACCGTCTTAGTACCTTTTTTAAGTGAAATGAATTTGAACAAATTTAGCTGCAGTAACAGGATCCCTTTTAGGTATTGCTGTGATACTGGAATACTCATGAGCTGGATGTTTGAAAACAGTGAAATAACAAGACAGTTTTGTTGTCTCACACCAACACTTACATTGTGGCAGTGCATAGATACTCCGCTAGGGTGGGACCTGCATTACCACAGACACAAGAGAAATGCAGAGGAAATTGAAGTGCTTGTCCCTGAAGGGCATGGTCTGACATATAAAGCATAAGAATAAGAAACAAACAAGTAGGTGAAGGGAAGACAGGAAGAGTGGCTGGTGTTGAGTTTCTCTCAGCATATTTTAGCATAGTCTGGATAGCTGTGAATCTCTCATCCAGCTGGCAATAGCAGCCTCCCCCTAAGTCCATCGCTGAGTTGTGGCATTGTGAGCATTTGCTGTTGCAGAATGACTGAAAGTTGAATTCAGATGACAGAACAGCAAAATCCACCGCAATGGAAGCTGATAAATTGCATTTCTTTTGTACAGTCTGTGATACTGGGTCACATGTATGGTTTCTTTAGAGCTTCATTAGCTTGATTGCAGTGACAAACACAGAGGTATCTCTTGTCCTAATTTGCAATGAACATTGTATTTCTTCTCATTGTGTGCCATTTACTGAAGCTCTCCTTAGCAGATAATAGGACTTCTCCTCAGACCTGGGCACTTCTCAGTGCTTTGGGGGACTGAGCCTGTGGAGGTGCACTGGTGCTCCTTTACAGCACTTGGAGAAGGCTGACAGTGTGTTTGCATGGACAGAGGATAACTGCCCACACTGAAACGTGTGTCACACTCTACCTGCCAGCCTTCAGTGGGAAATGTCACCTGGAATACATGTCATGCTGCAGAAAACTGCTTCAGTCTATTTCCCTGTCTGCTTCCCTACATTACAAAAGAAATAAGAGATGCGTGAGCCCAGGATGTAGAGCAGCCCCAGTTTGTGGTTGTTTGTTCCGTATTGCTTTGTGGTTGGTTGACTTTTTAAGGGGAACTGTGGTGTGACACCATGGGACCCACCTGCCTTGACTGTGACAGGATTTCTCAAGGATTCCCAAGGGGTTTTTCTTCTGTTGTAGTGCAAACCTTACTGTGACTTTGTGATCAAGACATTCACAAACCCACGTGTCCCACATATCTAGAGTCTAATAAGAGCTAACCCTACTCAGCAGAGTTTCCTATATAGTGCCATTAATACCTCTACTAGAGCCCCTATTTTCAGGAAATTTAGAGGAACTTCAGGTTGGCTGTTCCTCTGCGATGTTTGAAACAGCTCAAAGAGGGGCCATATGGAACTAACAAACAGAGGAACTGCATCTCCCTAAGAACCGGAGGAACAGAAAGGGGACAAGAGACTTCTATCTCAAAGAGGTTTCCACTCCATAACACACCACAACTGAAATACAACACAACATGTCACTTGCATGAATATAAAGTTACTGCTTTCCATTTACCAGCATTGACACCCTCTGAGGAGCCAAATCAGTTATGAACATCTACTGGGGAGCCTTCTCTGTCCTGTCTGTGATGCTGAGATCCCCAATCATGTCACTACTTCCATTTCTGCGGCAAGGCACAGAAGAGCATTTGGCTTAATCTTTCCTGAGCTGACAGGTTGCTATTTGTGGCATTTTCTCAGATTACATACTCTGTGTATCTGACAGTAGCTTGTGATTTTCAGCAAGTGTAATGCAAGGGAATGGCATGCATCCCTGGAAGTCTGGTAACACATCCACTGTGGGCTATTCTCAGAACCCTGAAATACTGAGCCTGTGTGAACAAAGGGCCTGGACAAACAGGATCCACTGATGCCAGGCACAGTTGTCCCCATGTTTGCTATCCAGCTTCTGAAGTATTACTTGATTTTTGTCCGAGTGCAGATTTGCAGGACTGACCCCAAAGAGTTGATCTTATTTCAAATCTGGATTTTCTTTTTTCCTGTGCCTAAGAAATAAGCCTGCTGTAATTACTCTGGTCTGAAACTTGGCTGAGAGGAAAAAAGGGCAAAAGTATAGTGTAATTTTCTGCTATTTCTGATTCCTGAGATCTATCTGGAGCTTTCAAATTTTGTGCAACTATTGTGTCTCTTGGAACATTTTTCTGTCATTCTAAATTGTCTTGCATTTGTTGTAAGCTCTTGAGGCTAATTGCTGCAGAGCTATACACTTATTCCTCAGCGCTTCATGTCTGCAGGCTGCGGACTGATCACGTGTGGGTGCAGATCCACCATGGCTGACTCTGAGCATAACTAGTCTGGCTTGTGTGGCTTATTCTTTCAGACACAGCAGTGGCAAAGCAAGGCTATATCCTTTTCTTGCCCAGTAGGGATAGGGAATCATTTCAGTCACTTATGCACCACTGAGGCTATGCCTGTATACTGCAGGCAGCAGTTGGGCACGGTGTGTCCATGCCCTGGGAATGGCGGGAGCCTGTGTGTGGCTCTGCCTGGAGTTAAGCCCCATACAAAAATGGGGACAGAACCCAAGGACAGGCTCCGAGGAGAAGTGACACAACCTGGCTTGTGTCCATGGACCTCTTCTCGCCAAAACAAAGCAGCCTAGTGCAAACTGCATATTTAGGGAAATCCAAGGTCCGTGCTAGTCTGGTAAGGGTGCCTCGGCATTGTGTGGGAGACAGTCAATTGTTATGGGGCAAAACATTACCAGGGAACACGCTAAGAATCACCTAGTATGGACAACTGTGGAGCAGGACGGAAGCCCTCACCCTGGCCTTGGTTTATTTTCCTGTACAGTCTGCTGGAACCAGGGTGGCTCCTGAAAAGGCTCCAGATTTGCTTGTACTCTGCAGATGTGAGCTCACACTTGGCAGTGCTTTGCAATGAGGTGAGCTTGCTCTGCCTGCATCTTGAGTGGACTCGGTCTCATTCTGCCTCCACTCAGAGCTGAAAGCAAACCTTGTGACCATGCTAGCGTGCTGTTTTGACTGCATAAACTCTGCACAGTTCCAGGGTTTATTACTTTTGGCTCAAGGCTGGGCAAAGTTGTTACCAAAACTTCATTTTGTCCATAAGTAAACTTGGTGCTAATAACATCTGATACCTGGGGTCAAAATACCTCTGAAAATGCATCCCATGTCACCCAGTGCACCAGCTTGCTGGGACAGTGACACTCACCTGAGTTAACAAATTGTCCAGAAATTCTGCACCTTGGGGAAGGGTGTAGGGACATACTCCAGGAACAATGAGGCTCACTAGCTCTGGGTCTGTGCCAGGTCGTGGTTTTCCTCGGGAATTACACAGGGTTTCTCCATGCTTTCTTCCCCAGAATGTATATTTTCCACATTTTCTCCTTGGCTTTTGATATTTTAAATTCCCATTTTTCTGAAAATAGAGAAAGTGTATTTTTGTCTGATAATATGTAACAAATAGCCAAATTGTTCATGCTCAGGATTTGAAATTCTTCAAATCCTGTACTGATTTGAAAACAACTGTTCCATTTAAAAGAAAAGTTTCTGAGTAAGTGCTGCTGGACATAGTTATTTTTGGTAGCTTTTATGTGGAATGTACTTCAGGCTTATGTCAGGTGACACTGGGTCTCCAAAATCTTATCTGCTACTGTACTTAACTTTATATTTCTTTGGACTGACTTTACATTTAATTTTCTAGTTTGTTTATTTTTCTTTCTTTTTGACATTGTATTACAATGGTTTTAGTTGTGAAATTAAAAAACTAAGAAACTAAGGAAGGATAAGGTCTCAAAAGGGTATCAAATGGTGTCTACACCATGAGTGTGTGTTTGCCTGGAATGGCAGCACATGGAACCAGGACTACATGCATATCTACTGAAGTGTGACAAGCAGACTGTTCACATGCCACTCTGGACTCAGACTTGCTTGGGAATGCAAATCTCTTTTGTTTAAAATAGAACATCCTGCTTTTAGGAAAATATTTAATTGAAGGAGCTGATCTACAACACACAAAGACAAAATTTTTCAAAAGTGGTTTTGGAAAAAAAAGGGAAAGAAAACGATATCCCTTGATTTCTGGGGTGTGGAGATTTCACATGTGTGAGATTGAATGAGGGAAGTTGTAGCTACTGTGCTGCTGGGTGCAATTAGTTTCCATATTATATCACTTTTGATAATTAGATCTACATGAAACCTCTAGTCAGAGACTTCACAAGCATTTCTTGTGTGTCAGCCTGGATATGTGCTAGTTGGAGTGATAGATCTACTGGATAGATCTAGGCTAGTAGATGCTTTGGGAAACACCTTCATCTTTCTTTTAAGCTGGCAGATGGTTTGAGTCCAGGCTGGACTGCCTGCTGTTGTTTTCAATGAAGGAGTGTTACCTTTTTGGATTCATGAAAGACTCTCAATCAAAGCTAAAATGGCAGGCCAGAGCAGTGAATCAATAAAATCTCTACTTTCAGCTGGAGTGTCGGATGGTAATTCTTCTCGTGTCACTGCCTGGTTAAACAGTCATACTCCTGCTAAAAGCCCTATAAGACATAATAGATTCATGTGGCTTTAGTCTATTGTACTGCATTTACCCAGAAAAAGGGAGAGGGGTTACTGTTTCACTAAAACAAACCAGACACTGATGCATTGTGTATCAAAATGTATTCACCCATTTCGCTCTGCCTCATTAGAGCAGGGGGTGCTTGTTTTCTATACCGCTTGTGGAGTGTTAAGACATCTGACATATTCATTGCAAATCCTAGTTTAATGATGACTTAGACATCAAATCCCAAATGATTTTGTATACTGGCTGTCTGATTTGCCATTACGGCACATATTGTGTGCTTTCTGTTTATTAAACTACAATAAAGATGTACAAACTGGATGTATTAGAACATTTTCCAAGAGAGTTTAGAATAAATCAGTTGGCCCTGTGGAGCAATTACCCAACTGTAACATTTCTAATTGCAGGAAATTAACTTGCTGCATCTGATTTGATGTATTATATTTCCTAGTATATCATGTTTTAGTAGAAAATGTTTATGGGACAAAGAGTTTTCATTCAAAATGAATCTGAAAGTCCTTAAATGTTAAATATCAAGGCTCAGAGCATGCAAGAAGGAATGGCTGCTTTATGCCCTGCAGCTGGAAGCTGGTGGCCCTAAACCAGCTTTGTTCAGATGCAGGCAAGTTTCCCAGCCCTTGGAGACTCCCCACTTGCATATATCAGCCACAGATACCCTTCCCCTGTTTACTCCCAGAACTGACCTGGTATCAGAGAACTGAATTAACAAAACATATGCAAGGATCTGAGTTAAAACTCTGCTTGGAGGCCCCTCATGCACATCACACTCTCCTGAGACAGCCAGAAGTTAGATCCAAAGTTAGACCCAAAGGCAAAACAGTCAGTGCCTTAGAGGGGGGAACTTCATGTTCCAGATTCTGTCTTCCTTGTGAAAAAAAACTGTTCAAGCAGTGGAAGTTTTGCTTCCTACTACCCACATGGTGCTCACACATCTGCCATATCTATTCACCTACCTACCCATCCAGCTACTTACTTATCTTCATGCATATTACTAAGGGGAATTGTTGATTTTTTTGGAGAAAACCATTAAGGGAGTATTTTCATTCCTTATTTTGGAGAGAGTCAGATTACCCTTGCTAGTATACATAGCAGTGCAGTTTGCTAACATTGTAATTCAGAGGTGATGTGCAGGATTTTTACACTTAATGAGACTCACATACCACATTATCTCACCATCTGCGTGGATCTGGGAATTGTTGTAGAAAGTTCCCATTAGTCATATTAACATCCATCATTCTTTCAGCTCACTGTGAGGATACAACCATGGAAATGTTTCTTTCACTGTGGAGGTTATTTTCCTTTGAAAATCCACTGAACTTTTGCTTCTTGGACAACTTAAATACCCCTCTCTGCTCCTAGGTCCGGTATGACCCTGGCTAAACAAGAGCAGACTACAAAATATCGAGGGTCCCCACCTCCACCTCTCTGAAGTAAACCTCAGCAGATGCAGACAAGATTTTAATAGCTACAAAAAGAAAAATGCATGACAACCTCATTAAGGGAACTATAATAGGCTGTCAGAATATCTCCAAGAGGACAATATATCAATGTCTAGTTTGTTGCAGCATTGCTAACTACGGTAGTTTGCCCCTCTCATAATCTTTCATTCATCCTCTATTGGTCTGATTTCCAATAATACTTCACCACCACATGCATCCACTCTCCTTTTCAGCTGCCTCACAATTGCTGACATAATTCTTTAAGTACAGAAGAATCGGGACTGGTAAGTGACAGTAATAAAAATGCAGTTAGTGGTCCACCCCACTGATAGCCCTGATACGGTACATTAGAAGGGTTTTCATTTTCTTTCCCTTTCTACCATCCTGAGGACCATTTTGTCCCATCCTAACATCTGCAGGAGGTCAAGGTCCAAAGGGCCCAGGGATTTTACACCATCTGCCACCAAAAAAAAAAAAAAAAGATAAAAAAGAGGGAAGGGAAGGCCCTAAACATTGCTCTAAAGAGCTATTTAAAGTTATTTATCACTGTAATGGCAAAGCAATCATTATTAATTGTACACACCCATTGTCTTTCATGTACACCGCAAGGCCATGAGACATTATTAAAATAGATTTAAGCCACTGCAGTTGGAGTTCTTGCCCCCTCCCCCTTCACCTTCCCCGACCCTTTGGGAAGATGAAATGGAGTCCAGTGATTTTGTTTCTTTTCTTTCATGGCGAAGCTGGCTTTCCTGTTCCATTGGCGATCCAGCATTCCTCTGAACTAGGAGTGCTCTGTAAGGGCTGTGAGACATCTCACCCTAGTCTGTGCCAACTGCTGAATCTGCTTCTGAAGCTGGGCTGGAAACACAAGCAGAAACTCACACCAGACATCCCATGACATTGATTCTGCCTGTATATTTAAAGATTTTTTCCCCCCACCTGCCTAGGAAACATCATTCCCAGTCAAAAGGCAAGAAGACAACAATGGACTTTGAGGCTTTTCTGTTCACGTGTCAGTAAACAGCACTTTTGGTGAACCTGGCTTTGTATATGTTAGGCAGCTGTGATTACAATAATGTGTCTTGAATGAAATGTGCCAATTGGAGGAAATTGTCAACTCATTATTGTGGCTAACAACTGCGATACAAATGTTTCAGTCAGAGCAGGAGGCGATTTTGTAAACAAGAAGCATTCCTGAGGGGCTTTTTTTGCTAAAATCCAGATGAAGTAGACCTGAAATAATTGTAGGGACAAAGGGTACAGCTCTGCTCCAGCTGGAGTTGATGACAAACCTCCATCTGATTTCCACAGGGCCAGGATCATGCCCTTTGGGGAAACACACCTAGCACTGGCTTGCGCTCTGCAAGGCTGCTGACATGTGCCCAGCTGTAACCTGGAGTTCAGCTTAGCCAATTTAAACTAGCTGGTTAGATGGCCCAGTGCCCACATGGATGCTGCATTTCCTCTACTGGTCCAAACACACTTCCAGCAGCAACCTCCCACTGCTTGCTGGCTGTGACAGCTCAAGGCACAGACCTGAACTCTGCTGCCCAGTTATCCCAGTGCCCAGACGCTGCCTGACCTACTTTCAGACTCTACAGTGCTGTTTTAGAGATGCCTCTTCTCTTGGTTTTGATTATATTTGTGAGCACATGTGCATGGCTCCCCAGAAAGCTGCTTTGTGCAGGCAGAGGAGACTTGGGTGTGTTTGTATGGCAGAGTGAGAAGGAGAATAGGAGGAATGGGACCATGGAAACTTTGAGTCACCAACAGACTAAAGTTGCCTCTGGGAAGAAGCTGAGAAAGGCCAGGTAGGAGGAAGGAGCTGTGGCAGCCCAGAGCACAGAAAAGGCCAACAGAGAGTTTAACACTGTCTGCATGCTGTTTGACACAATGAAAGAGACACTAATCTTTGTTTTCTGAAGGTTTATATTCTCTTGGGTCTCTTATACAGCTGAAGAATCTTGGTTCAAAACAGGGGCAAAGGGTGGAATGGGATTAGTCAAGGGCACAATGTCTTTGGCAGGGACTTCACCATTGTCTTAGAAAGTGGTGGAAGAAGGGCTTCTCAAAGCACAAACCAACAAAAAACTTGCTGAAGCCAGAGAGTGAGAGGGAACAAAAATGAAATTGAAGCCTGTCATCTCTTTGCAGTTCAGCTGGGATAAAAAATATTACAGCATTGCAGAATCATAGGATGGTTTGGATTGGAAGCGACCTTAAAGATAATCTAGTTTCAACCCCAAAGTTCAAAAAGTCATGGGCAGGAGCGCCTTACACTAAACCAGGTTGCTGCTTTAGTGGAAAACCCCATCTGACCTGGCCTCGAACATTTCCAGGGATGGGGCAGCGACAACTTCTCTGGGTAACCTGTGCAAGTGCTTCATCAGAAAAAAATAAACTCTTGTCTGTTCCCCCAGAGCCCTTCTCCCTCTGTTTGGCCTTTCTTAAGAGTGACTGCATGTGTGCATGCAGTATGGAAGGTATCTGGTTTATGTATATAAAATGTATATATGTATATAGGTATGTCTATAAATGGTATCTATGGTATGTATATAAAAGGTATCTGGTTTATGTTGAAATAATAAACCTTTTATCATTATATAAAACAAAAAATACTGGAATGAACAACTATAAGTAACCATAAAGGACAGGTTTTCAAGTAAGGCAAGCAAAAAATTAATTTCCAGTTGCAAATCTCCATGTATAACACTCAAGAAGTGCTTTGCATAAATACTGTTGCTTCAGAATTCATCCATAGCTTATGAAATATGTAAAGTAATCTTGGCCAGGAACCCAGCAACTGGTTATTAGCATTCTATGAGCTGCAAAACAACCCAAATGTAAACAGATAAATGCCGGATACTTTGTTTTTTCTTGTCCAAGGCCAAAGTAGGTTATTTACACATCCGAAAGTTCGCAGTTGGTACTTATCACAAAGCGAATGGTGTTTCAGTGTTGGAGCACACAGGTTCTTCCACCAACCTGTGCTGGTACACAGCACTGGGACTTTCAGGCACCCCTGCACTGAAGGGTCTGTTTTTTACTGCATCATAACTGGCTGCAGCAGCAGATGCTGAAGCTCCCCAAAGGCAGGAGAATCGTCACCAGGGCCAGTGCACTATTACATGGGGCATCCAAGCCTCTGCTAAAAGAGAGATGGCAGAGGCATTAAATCTTGGCAGCTAGACAAGCAGATTCTGGGATGTGCCTGGGTAGAGGGATAGTGATTGAGGGATGGGACTGTGGAAAGCTGTCTCAGTGGTCTCACAGTTCCCAGAGAACAAGGCTGTTCTCCCACAAAGTAGGTATTTCTGTCCCACTAAGTAACAAACATGCCAGGGAGTGACTTGGCACAGATCAATGAATCCTTTTCTGTAAGAACTCAAACTGAGACCACAAGCTCTGATAAGGACCACGTGTGCCTTTTCTAGTGAAACAGCAATTTCAACCAGTCTGCATCAGCAGAATCTGTCCTCTGAGGTAGCAGTGAAAGCACAATATTTCCAGTGGCATGCCTAAGGGAAGACAGGTTTGGGATTACAGCCATCATATTAACAAAAAATTTATGCCCTTCTCTCCACTGCTTTCTCCTTACCAGTACAGATGACTATGTTCTTCCCCTCATCCTCTGCACTCCCTTCCCTTTTAGTGAGCCACTTGCCCTGGAATATCCTGTCCACGCGATGAGATATTTCCAGGATGTGTACAAAGAAACTGAGGCTGTAGTATCACGTAACATACAATATTCTCATGCAGCAACTCACTGTTGCCAAATAGTGAGGTTTCTGTAGCTCCTCTGCTCTCATGCCTGGTTCCCTTATGTCTGCTCCTGTTTGCCAGACCCTTTCCATGGCCAGTTTAAATTGCTGAAATTATCAAAACCTCTTAATTTTCTTTTGGATTAGTTTTCTGCCATTTTCACGAGTTAGTTCAGCTTCTACAGGGACCCTTCAAGTAACAAACCGGATGAGTGAGAAGGGACTTTTTTGTACAGGGCTGTACATTGACTGTCCAGCCTTCTAAACAATTATTTTGAAACAAAATGAATGTGAAAACTCAGTTGCCAAGATGCTGAGCAACTGGCATTCTTTGCTGAAGCCACTTGTGTTCTGGTGCTGGTTCTGTGGGAGATGCTTCACGCAGTGAGTTCCCAGGCCTTGGCACTGAGGGCAGGCAGTTGCACACACACCATTTACAGAGAATCACAAAATGGAAAGCATCAGCAGACCTGACTTTTCCTTTTATAGAACTATACACACACCTGGACACCGAATGGCTTGGTGAATGGCTCATAGCAGGTGCTCTGAAATAAAATGGAAATGAGTGTTTTCAGCTCAGGCACCTGGCAAAAATAATGTGTGTGATGTGAGAAATAAACAATAGCCCTCAAATCATGTGCAGTAGAGGTGGCTGTGAGCTCATCATTTGTTTTCATCCACAAAAGGATGAACAGCTACATCTGGGCAGAGTGAAAAAAATTGTGATGAAAAGCTTGACATCTAGCCAGTTGAAAAAACTGGTTGAACTTTTCAGGACATGATTCATCTCTACCATGTGAATGTATACAGGCAAATACAGTGGTTCTCCTGCTGTAGTATGAACATGAAAATAGCAGAAAATGACTGCTTGTTTTGTACTCGTTTTTCCCCACCTAAATTACAGCCTACCTTCTCTCTTTGGGCAGTTCAGTATTCCTAATTCCTTCACGAGCACTTCTGGTTCAAAGGAAGACAATAAAGTCCTTGTGGTCATAAGCAGGCACAAGTATCTGGAACGAGATTGTACCTTGATGTTTCCTGGAGGGCTCAAGCAGATGATGCCTTAAAGAGTAGCCTGAGGAGGCTGCTCTGACCAAGGTAGGGCTCTCTGCATTGTGCTGTGGCTCTCGCCCATGAAGAGTTTCAAAAAGCCACAGATGTGGTTTACAGCCCTACGCTGCTCCAAATTGCTTGCCTCATTTATTCAAGACAAAGCACAAAGCCTTATTTTTTAGATATGACAAAATGCTGTGTTTAAAAGAAAATATTTCATTCTATTTGATCTGTCATTTTAAAGATGAAACTGATTTTTTCCAGTTCAGGAACATTTTGTTCTTTTTTAAAGCTCAGTGTTATACTAAAACTATTTGAGAAGACATATCACAAAAAGAACTGCAGACCTTGAGAGGAGATTCTTTGTGTGAAAATATTGATTTTACCTGACACACCTGCAGTGTGTGAACAAAATTGTTCCACTTGTATAAATGTAATTCCTTTTGCAATCAGTCTTCTGGTCTGAACTGAACAATTAAAAATCTGAAATGAAATAACTTCCATTAATTTTGGTGGTTTTGCTGGTCAGCTTCATTACCTTGTTTTTGCAACTATCAGTCTTCTATCAGGCCTCCCTTATTTGACATGGCATGAAGGGTGTTAAATATTTTCAACTTAAAGGCTGTCACTATGAGAAGTGTTTTAATATGAGTATTTATTGCTCTTCAGTAAAGACATAGGGTAGAAACCTATTTTCTTCAGATACTAATTATACAGGTGCATAATTAAACATTTTAAATAATGAAATAGATGCACTGTTAAAGGCTAAAAATATGTGGCCATAAATTAGTCATTTAGACTATATTAATAAATAAGTCCTGGATGTCAGCTTACAAAGATTTCTTTTCTGTAATTTGACCACTGGTACGCGCAGGGCAAACACATCAGACTTGCTCATCTAGACACTGCTCAGTCGCATTTCTTTGTGTTCCTGGATCACTGCGCCTCACAGAGCTGGAGGGCTTTGTGTACATTTTGAGTCTGATGTGATTCTTGCACAGACAATGGTTCTGTGCAGAGGAGTAGGGTGGCTGTGTCTGTAGAAGATGCATATGAGGCTGGGCAGCAAACCCTTCCTAGTGCCGACCTGCCTGGGTGTCAGCAAGGCTGGGATTTCATCCCCAAAGCTGTCTGAGAAATCTCCGTGCTTGCCTGCCATAAATGCATTGCATTCTTAGGGAGTTAATTCCCTTTGCTTCTTCATTCACTTTTGCAGAGTGAAGATTGTGTGCACACAAACTACCCAAATGAACTGCTCTGTGGACTCAATAACTGATATTTATACCAGGAAGAGTTCATGCTCCAAAGAAATGCTAGTGGTTACTCTTAGCCAGGCTTCCTAAGAAAATTAGACTCTCATGATCCCATAGTCTGTGTTTATCTTACTGCTGTATTCTCTTTAACAACAATTGAAATGTCCGTTTTAAGCAAATTCAACGGAGCAGTTAAGGCTCTAGGACATTGTGGTCCTGCAATCTCTGTGAAAATAGGTAAGTAGAGGAAAGACAAGCAGATTAGTGCTGCCACCAAAGGAAAACCTGCAGTGAGAGCAGAGCCAAGTTGCAGCCACCAGAGAATCCACTTAGCAAAGAGAACATGGCCACTGGAAAAGGTGTGAACAAGGATCACAGTTTATAAAACAAAGAAGTCACTCAAACTGTAAGCACCCTTGCACAAGAAGGTACTTGTTTAATTTGGTTAACTGAAATTATAGGGAAAGGGCAAATTGTTTTTGGAAGAAAAAAGCCATCCAACTTCTCCATTGGCCCTTTGCCCTTTTCTAAAACCTTGCTCAAATTAAATCTTTGTGAAGGTTCTGAAATATTTAGTTACTGCCTATACTTATTTTTCACATTTTTTTCTTGTGTATTTCTGGACTGTGGCCAGAATGGAAACAGATTGCTGATTACAGCAAAAAAAGCTGTTCTCAAGGTACTCCCATGCCATCTGAAAGCTAGAAATGCCGTAAATCTTGAGCTAACCTGCACTGGAAACCTTGAAACTTGCTGACAGTGCACTTCATCTGTGCTACCAGCTATAACTGCTGACTGTTCTTGTATTAGCAGGTCTCATCTTACCAGGGCTGGCCTGCAGGTATCAAGGTAATACTGCTGTTCTGTGTGGTACCAGACAACTGTAACATCATTCAGTGCTGCTGCTTTGCAATGCACACTCCTAGCATCAGCCAGGCTCTCTGCTGCATTGCCTGTGCTCTGCTCTTGTCTCTGTCCATTTTATCCTCTGCTGTCTTAGAGCTGAAATGGCACTTGCCATTAAAATCCTATAAAATCCACCTGGAGAAAAGGAGATGGACTCTTTCTCCTACTTCTCTGTATCCCATCTCAGAGCAAATAGGTGCAGAGGAGAGGACCTGCTCTGTAAGTTAAACCAGTGCAGGACTATGCCTGTGTTCAGTACACGCTTGGAAGAGGGTCTTATAAACCCCTACAGAGGCATGGAAGTTCCTGTGATGCTATTCTGTGTTGCAAACTCTATCACTGTGTCCTAGAGACTGGTCTTTGCTTCTGTTGTCCAGCAGAATCAGGTGAGCTGAGGTAGAAAGAATTGTTCAGCTTTTAATGCTTGTCTCCTCAAACTCTCTTCATCTTCCCAGTGCTAGCAATGTGTCATGGTTGTATTACATTACAGTACTTGCTGATATTGCATTGCTTTTTCATCAGTGTTATGAAACTTCCAATCAATACTGCCTAAAGTCTCTTGTTCCTTCTGCTTGTTTGGTACATCTCTGTCTTATTTTGATTTAAACATTCAAGATACAGGCTGAGTCTTTGCTAGGTTATTCATCCTCAGAATAACACATCCCTGATGACTCTCAGGATCTCAAGAAACTTCTGTAAGACAGACAAGGAACAATGTCTTTATTAAAACTTCAGAATTTCTAGCCTGTGTTCAAGATCACATAAATAAAAACACCTTAGATAAGTCTCAGAGAGTCCCACTTTCATCATACCCCAAATGGGCATATTTTCCATGATTATTTGATTTGTATTTTTTTTTAGCAAGCACAACCAAATCTAGCAAAGGGAAACGATGGATGTTTTTGCATCTATTTAATGAAAAATAATGAACTACTAGAGAGTGCAAATTGATTCCAAACATATTTACTAAGAAAAGTTCTTAGCAAGTTCTAAGAAAGATCTTTTGTTCTGGATTTTATTCTCCTGGACATCAGTCTCATAAGGGATAGTTTTTACTTGCACAGATAGGCCTGTATCCACATGAGAACTCCATGGCTTTCCTGGAAAACAGCCTAGGGAAATAAGTCCTGCCACTTCTGCTGAGCACTTAGCAGATATGTAAATGGCAATAAACATGAATAAGGTATGTATCACACATGTCTGTATCATCTATTCATTTGGAGTGCAACTTGTCAATGTGAGTGTCAGCAGATCTCAGAGCAGCGTGTGAAAACATGCCACAGAAAACTGTAAAGAAACGTTTTTCCTCTTTGATTGTGAAGGAGGCACAAACCATTTATTTCATTTGATGGTGGCAGAGACAGAGAGAGAAGAAAGAGCTGTTCAGACACCTTGAGAAAGCCACTCATGAAGAGGTTTGGTTTAGTTATTCTGTCTTAGGTTGATTGGTATTTGTACCTTTGCTGAGCCCAGTGTACCTTCTTTATGGCCACAGGCCCTTCACAGACTGACTAAGCACTTGATATTCTCATATTCAATCATTTCTGCAACTATGATTCTGAAGATTAATGCCCTGCTGATGAAGCACCCTGCTCATAAACACTTCCTGTCCCAAGTAATTATCTTTCTAGAGAAGCAGACAAAGTATAGGTTTGGGTCACTTTATTTTTCCCTGAGGTGAGGAATTGGACGTAAGAGAGATAACTGGCTTTCAAAGGTTACCAAGGAAGTCTGCGTCCGAGCCAGGAACTGGTTTTGTATTTCCTGAATCTCAAACTGCAGTTTTAACTATCCCATCCTCTCAAGTAAATGGAAACATTTACGAATTAGTGATGCTGGTGAGGTTATATACTGATGGGACATAGGCCAGTGAGTGAGTGAGTGAGTGAGGATTTATAAGGAAGGGCACATATGACTGAATAATCTTCATCCCTAAATCAAAATTGTGCTCTTCTTGCCAAGGAAAGATGTATGTCTGTTTTTTTTTTCTTTACAGTCTTTTAGTAAATATGGTTTGAAACTTTACTTCTCACCTTTAAGGTATATGTGTTAATATCTACAATCCAATAATGTATCCTTTTTGGTAGAAATAATGTTGGAGGAATTATATGAATTCAGGTAAAACCTCAAGTTCATGAAAGTAAAATTTGTTACCCCCTATTGCCTGTCCCTGAACTTTGAGAGAAGAAAGATTCCAAAGGAAGGAGAACACAGTGGAGATGCTTGCAGTACAGAATTTTTAGAGGCTGGATGGGAAAATAAAAAAGGAAAATACATCACTTGTGCCAAGCATACTGCAAATTTTCACATGATTTCTGTAAATGACTTGCATTAGAAGACCCAGCCATTTAAGTTATGCAAAATCAATATGCTGTGGATATGAACATGTCTCAAGGACAATTTCATTTCTAAAGAGGAGGTTGATGGTAGTTGGGAAGTGCACCTTGAGGGTTGGAATTAACCCAGAAGAGCCTGTAACCTATGAAAAGCACTGAAGTCCAGTAGGTGAAAGATTTACATAGAGGTGATCTAGGAGAACTAGATATCCATGAATTTTCACATAGCCTTTTTTGTTTCTTTACTTTTTAACAAAATAGCATCACATTAATCTGAGGACCCTCACGAACATTTAATTATCTTATTTCATGGCCAATGTGGCGTCAAGTGTTCTACTGCATTCCATGTGGTAAGGTAATCCTGATCTGGTGGTTGTGTTTCAAAGCTGAAGATATTCTGAGGAGCTGAATTCTCATAGGCATGGCATGACTGGAAATCAGGGCTGGCTCATCCTCTGTTATAAATGTGTGTCGCTGTCTCATATTGCTCACAGGGTAGTACAAGTTCTTACCATCAACAGGGTTGGAACACATGGTGTGTGCTCACCGTTTGCATTTCCACCTGGTGGAACAACATGTTTTTGAATCTCAAAATCAAACAAATCTGCATTTTAACACATTAGTATCCTTTCTTTTGTACAAAGCATTTTTTTTCTTTCTCATGAAAAAAAGCCCACCCAAAACCCACCCCAACAATTCTTACTTGAAAATATCCTAAATAACATTGGATTTGCTTACTGAAGTGTTAAGTGGGAGCACAGAGATTTATTTAAATTTCATTCATTGTCATTTTTAAAGGAAAATGAGCATCACAGAAAACATAACATTGGAGAATATGAGGTTCTGGCAGCTTGGCATCTCTTTCATACTGTTACGGAAAGTAAGTATCATGCCAAACATTTTCTGCTTTGTCTGAGCCACATTCTTATAAAGTAGAGAGAAAACCTGATACTGGATGGAGATAATAAAGGTGAGTTATGATGGAAAGGAATTTGGTAAATTCATAAGTTTGAGTATGTTTGAATAAAGAAACCTGGAATGTCAGGATTTTGGTAGGAAGCAGCAAAGAAAATGACTATGCTCTTGATCATCTTGCCTCACCTGGTCCAATAAGTGTTTTTCAAGGAAAATGAGGAGCCATGATCTGCAAGAAAATCTTTGATCTCAGTGAATAATTGCCAGCTTTGTGAAAATAGGGATGACAGCATTTTGTATAGTGACGTGGCTGCTCCATATTCTCTTACTGCTGTGTATATTTTTATGGGTTCTTCACAAAAGTGAAATTGATGGAGGAAGTCAGCCTTGTCCCACAAAAACTGCCATGTTAAACTATGACTCTGGTAGTCAGTGGATGGACTTTTCCTTCCATTTTAAGTAATCCTACTTGGTTGTCCCTTAATATGCAATAGATTTTTTGTTTATGTAAGTTTGTAGCTTTTTAGAACAACAGCCCTTTAAGTGGCTTACAGAAGCATCATAACATTTTTCCAAATCAGAATCCCAGACAGAAATTTCCAACTCAAGTCAGCCATGCAATTATATCCACAGTCTTTTTAGGTCATTGTCTAGCACCACCATGGTGCTCTGAGTGCTGGTAGGGTCAGCTATACAAGAAAAATGTGCTCATAGAAATTCCTTTGTATTTGTATCCTCGTCAGTGGATTTCTAGCCTGTATCATGAACCAACAATAATTTTCGGCGTCTTTCTTATTCCATCTATTGTAATTGCAGGAGCTGGTACTATTTGTACAAGTCTAGGGTCTTTTAAAAGCCAGCTAACTATTGTCTTCTGAGACATCTTTGATAGCTGTCTTCTGATATGCAGTGGCTGTTTTAGTTATTGTGGATGATTAATTCACTATTTATATTTCCCTATATCCTTTGCTGTTTTATATTTTAATATGATGTCATTTCTTATTAATTTACTTCCAGAATTAAACTTCCCTCACATTTTCTACTTTATACAGTTTTTCCTCTACTTTAAACAGCCTTAGTGATGTAGCAAAGATTGTACAAGGCTCTTGGTGAGACCTCATCTGGACTACATTGTATAACTTCTGGTTGGGAACTGACAGACCTATACACCAGTGGTTGGGGAAAGGGAGGAGATTATCATATGAAAGAAAAATAGAAATATCCTGGCTTGTTTTCCTTCAAAAACTGAAGACTGAGGAAGTACATAACTGCTCTATGTGGAGCAGAGGGTTAAACACCAGCAATGAAAAAAAGAATTTCTTATGCAAAGGCTGATGCTGGCATAAGAACCACATGGGTATAGATGTGCTATGGATGTATAAAGCCTTGGAGTTACAACAACGTTCCTAGCGGTTGAAACAGTGAGGTTCTGCAATGTTTTTCCATCAGAGGGAGAAGGGCTAACTGCTTCCAGGATGGTTATGAAGGAATAAAGCACAGTGCAGTGCCTGAGGTGGTAAAAGACCTAAGTCAGTGAATTCACAGATTAACTCTCATTTCTCTGTCTGGAAGTCCCAGGCTCAGACTGTAGCTTAGATTTCTAAAGAAACCTCAAGAAGAGTCTTAAGTGTTTTGTCTCCTATTATATTCCACAGAGAATGGAGAACAATCCAGCTCAGCCAGATGTAAATATGAGCATTTGATCAGTCTCCACTTACTGTAATGAATAGACACCTACTTTTAGACACCTCAGTTTAGATGTTAGCACTGGAATCTCACTGTACTCTGAGTTAATTAATTGCACAGCCTATGGGGGTTTGACTCAGATGGCTTAGAGAAGTGTCTTGTCCCATCTGAGACGCCAGTGAGAAATCCGAAGAGGCAGGCAGATACGGCACAGGACCAGCAGAAAACCTGTTCTCTTCTAAAGGAGCAGCTGGGGTTCCAGCAGACACAAGGGTAACTTAGAAAGCACAAACTGCCTATATTTTGACAACTGGATTGGATCTCAGACAGAGGGGATAGTGAATCCAAAGTCATAACCTTTACAACTTTCTGGACTTTCTTTTCCTTGTCCCCTCTTGTCTTTCTCTGATTTTCTGTTGTATTTGTTCATTTTGGTTGCTGCAGTTACCATACTTCAGAACAGACTCCAGAATCCTGAAAAGCAAAAAGAATTATGCATATTTAAACTAAAAAGAAATCAATTAAGAGTGTAACTTTCCTTCCCAAGTAAAGGCCTCCCTGTGCAATGGGCATGTGGATTCCCTCTGTTTGGCCCCAAATCTTCTGCTGATTTTTCACTAATGTTTTCAGCATGGTAAACTGAGCATTTTAACATTTACTACCAGGTTTCTCAATGACACCAGTGAGTTTCTTCTAAGCCAGCAGAAGTCTTTTCATAATGTAGGGCAAGAAAGAACTTTAAGGAAGGGCAAACAGCACCAAAAGGTAAAGTGATGGTTCCCTGCAGGATCCTGGTTGCCAACCATTATTAATATGCTCATTTTTGGATTTGTCTTTGGGGCTTTCCTTGCACTGTGACATTAAAAGTCTTGGCAGATGTTAAAAGTAAACAAAATCTGCAGTGATTTTGCCTCTCTGAATGGAAGGAAGGTGTGACTGATCACTGCCTTGCAACCTCTTGATAAGAACAATCGGTGTTACTGAGGCATGTGGAAGGAAAGAAATCCAAGCCAGACTGTTGTGAGGGCTTCTTGAGGGAGTAAGAAGGGAAGAAGAATAAAACAGAAGATTTAGGAGGAGACAAGAGATTATGCAAATATGAGCTGTGAATAACATCCTGGCAGTACAACCCCTCCAGAGATAACTTGCCACCTGCATTTCTCCAACAGGCACCTCCAAGTCAGTGGGAAAAATAGAGTAGCTTTTGAACAAAAAGGGAAGGGGAGGAAATCAAAATCAGACTAAGCGCTCTTTAATTCTAGCCACGTTAAACTCTAAATGCTGCCAAAAAGGCAGTAATAAAATTTAATTCTTTCTGAGGACATGACGATCAGTCATCCGACCAAAAATCAAAGTCTCCTGGGTGTGTTTCTTCCATTGCAGGGCTTGAGTAGACTTGACCCTCTCAGCATTTCATATTTCATAATTGAACTCAATGTCCCTCACACTTTTAACATCTACGTAGATTAAAAAAGAGCATTAATCACTTTTGCCTTGGAACAGCTCTGAAGAGGGAAGTAGGACATCGGGTGCAGTGTAGAGAGGCCAGGAGGATTAAGGTGGTCTGTGTCTCTATGCACATGTGTCCGTGTCTGCATCACAAACGAACAACAAACTCTGCAATAATTGCTACAATATATATATGATCTACCATCAGCTCAATAGTTTCACAAAACTGAGCACCATGCTTCTGCAGCTTATCTCTGGAGAAGTAAAGAAAAAATAAAAAAAATAACAAGCGCTTTTAACTGGGTGCTTTGTTATGATTAATACATTTATTTTTTGAATAGCCGGGGTTTATCTCTTTCAGCTGCAGGAACTTAGAGCAAACGATAAACGAAAACATCAAGCCAGAGCCTGAGCTAATGTCTGACACAAACATGTCATTCGATATTTAAGTATTTATTTATTCATTTATGTTTTTGTAGTCTCTTTTTAGGCGCAGAACCTTTGTATTCATTGTAATAATGGTGACAAAATGTGGGAATGGGGCGGAGGTGCGGAGGGGAAGAATGAACGTAAAAGCAAGGGAAAAAAAGCAATCAGCGACACCAGGGACGGAGGACCGATCCCCTCAGAGGTGGGGCCGTCGCTACCCATCTTTGCTTTCGGTTTTAGTGAGGCAAAGCCAGCCGGGGAGCGGGCTGCGCCCCACGGCCCAGGGGAGCAGGGCGGACCGGGCGTTTCGGGTCCGGGCCGGAGGGGAGGCCGAGGGAGCGGGGGCCGCCCGAGGGCCCGGCGGCCGCTGAGGGGGCCAGGCTGCGTCCCACGGCGCTGGCGGGGCCCGGGCCTCACGGCGGGGCGGGGCCGCCACCCGCATGGCTACCAAATGCCGTGG